>RJWJ010001335.1:0-122339 GCA_004363605.1 Indri indri
TGTATTGGAGCCATGAAGTGATTACAGACTGCTGAATAGCCATGTTGGATTTAATCATAGCTGGGACCCTTAGCCTTTAACTGTGGAAAAGCTAGGATCAAAAGCTGTAATTTATACAAAAAATAACAGTGGGCAATCAGGGATTAGCATCTCTCAGATTTTGATTTCTAACTTCATTGTGACATAAAGGATTCTTAAAATCTTGCATCACATTTGCACAAGAAAATATTAATATATCTAAATTTTTCTTTTTATCAATGTCTTAAGCTTTTTGAGGAAAGAAAATTTGGGGACCCTGGAAAATGCAAAGAGACAGAGAAAATAATAGATATGTTCATTTCCCAGATGGCGCTTTGATAGTGAAAGTAGATGGATCGAAAATGGAGCCATGCATAGATGGGTCATCGAGCCTCTTTAAGAAAATGTGCCTTATGAGAGAGACTGACTTTTGACTTATTAGCTATACATGTTAATTAATTATGGAGCCATTTATAGGTAAACCCCATTTCATTAAGCTTCATTTTGAGAACAGAATGTGGTGGAAAGAGAACTGTATAAGGTGAGTTCTTAGTTCATCAATCTGTGGACTGTGCTTGTAGTTTTAATGCAAACCATTTTTAGCTCATTAACCTTTGGCAGGCAGTTGATTTTCACTTCATTTTTGAAACTAATTGGGTTGTATTCATTGAATTTATAAGAAAACACTGTACTAAAATCAAAATATATGAAATTAATTTATCCTGTTTTACTATCAATAGATTATTATGATTATATAAACACTACTGCTGATCTGACTTCTTGTTTCATGGCTGGAAATACTTGACCCAGTATTAGTGTATCACTTCAACTAGGCAGATTCTTTTACTAGGTAATTTTTTTTGACCATGTTCATTCCTATTCCTCTTCCATCCTCTCTACCACATTTTGTTTGACTAGGGCTGAATTAACATGATTTATTGCTATTCAAGTAGAAATTTTACATCACGTCTGTAGACAGAGTAGTTAAGGTCCAGCATATAAAACAGACAATTGTCTCACATGTAAGGTTAAATAATGAAATATGGATTACAAGTAGTAATAGCTATATATGTGTGAGTAGGTATATTTATAATTCCAAGAGCATATGTAATTGAAAGTATTGCTTGTTCAAGCATTTTGAGGTGTTGGATAGAAACCTTTCTCACAATCTATTACTATTTGATTATTCAATAATGAAACTGTCATCTTTCTATTACTCTACCCAGTCGCTATAATATTTAAATCTAATATGTTATCTAAGTGTCTTAAGGTAAGTACAATTTACAAAATAGGATATAATTTATTTTTTGCAGGGTTGTATCTAGAGAAATCTATATTAACTCTCACTTCTCTGCTTTTCTTGTATAATATTCATAATACTGATCCTTAAATGCTACAATATCTTTAGGTGGCTTTTGTATCATAAAAGAAAGATTAACTTACATGCAATAGTTTATAGTTGAGCGGAATCCTCATAAAATTCAGAAGCCACACAGGGTATGTATGTGAGGCAAGGTATTTATGGTAATTTCCCTTTAACAAGATCCTTAAAATTACCAGAAAATCCAATTTTCAAATGATTTATCAGCTAGTTTACCTGAACCAAAGTAAAATTGTCATCTTTAAAATCATCATCTCCAACATGCTCAGCTAAATTACAACTTTTTATTTGAAATGATTTCTCCCTTAAAATCAGGATTTTGGAGGTGGAATTGTGGTCATATTAATGCTGTTGAGGTAGTCTTAATGTTTGCAACAAGAACACAGTCTCTGTGAAAAACTTGCAGTAATGGTCCTGCGATAATGAGGGAGCCACTGACAATGAAATCTAATGCTTTTCCTTTTCCAGGCATTTGACTGTCCCAGAGCTTGTTTACTATGCTTCTTAACAGCACTTTTCAGTCATCAATATTAATTGAATGCTTTGTTTGGATCATTTTAATAGGAACTATTTTAATTCCAATATTTTCTATCCTCAACAATAAAACATTTCTCCGTGCTTCTGCCAACTTCTGCATGGGAGAAGAGAGGATTTGGAGGGGCAGGAGAGGATGAGTAAAACTTTCAGAGGAAGCAGTCTAAGGTCATTAATACATGAGTCTCTCAAAGAATAAACATAAAACCAGAGAGTCAAAATAACTTTATTTTCTTTAAAAATCAAGACTTGGGTTTACCTTTCTATTCAACGAGAGCAGTCTCTTTAAAATGAATTTAGAGTTTGTGACAAGCCTATGCCAAAATATCATTTAACTCAAGTCATTACTTTTAAACTCATGTCCAAAAAAGAAAATTTGAATTATTTGTTAGAAAATAAAACTTGGAAAATTCTTTTCTATATTACATTGAAATATTACCACCAAAACACAGTCAAGAACTATTAATTAAAGTATGGGATTCTTCCAAGAAATTCACCTCCAAGGTATAAATTGGGTAATTTATTTACTTGTTATTAAATAGCTGAATCACAAGACATAAAAAAAAACTGCCATGTACACATCCTAGCTTAAAAATAAAACTTTATCAGTAAAATTGAAACTCACTGTATTATACTTCCAAACTACAGTATTCTCTTGCCCCTTTAAGTAAACTAGCTGTTTAATTAGTAATTACAATTCTCATGCTCTTCCTTTATAAATAAATACTCTAAACTGTAGTGTTTGTACCCTCACAACACCCTGGAATAAAATAAAAAAATAAATAAATAAATAAATAAATACTCTAAACAATAGATAGCATTGTTTAGCATATTTTAATAGTGTATTGCTATCATTTGTTATGAATACTTTTTCAGTTTGCTCAGCATTATTACCTGTGTGGAATTCATTTAATGATAAATATTTGTTGATTTATATCACTCTCTCTATATATAAAATATCGGTAGGCATTTAAGTTGACAGTCATTTAGAATTCCCTAATTTTTGACTATTAAAATGCTAAGGTATATATATGTACATTTTTGTATGAGTATACACAATAGGGTTAATCTATTAACCTTTGGGATAAAACTCCCAAATTCCACAGATCCTGTCTGTTGTCCTTTTTATAACCTTTATAACTGAAGCTTCCTTGTTTCCGAGGTTGACAAATGAGCACCAGACAGCCACATTTGATTCTTACTTCCTCTTAGGATTTGCCCCTAGAGATTTTCCTTAAGTTCTTTGACTCTCAGCTAGGCTTTTACAAAAATATTTCTTGAATTTTATTCAGCAATTGTTTCGTATACAGTGTGTATTTGTAAATTGTTTTAAAATACCTTGTCTGTCATATTGCTGGAAAGGATTATATGAGGACATTGATGAAATATGAGACTACTGCTAATGGTGACATTATGTCCTCTTTTCTTTTGTAACCTCCGTCTTCAAGGTATTGTTTACAGTGGGGTGGGAGCATCAAATAGCTCTACCAGAGGAGAGGGGAGACACGAAAGGGCTGTGTGCTGTGTGTGCTTTTTCTGTGTACTACATGTCATAATTTCGCATTTGGTCATGGTACCATCCTCTGATCTTAACAGGTATCCCATTGCCACTTGATGGAAATGTGTTAATATCAATTTCTAAATCTTATTCACTAGATAGAAGTATGCTTTCTTATGCAAGGTTTATGAATATATTATTTATCTTAAATAAATAATCCAGCAAACAAGCATCTTAGAATTATAGATAATTATATATTTCTACTGTGGTAGATTCTATTTTGGCAAAATAGCTAAGTTCTTCTAGTAAAATAAGATTCTCCAAATTTTAGTTTTTTCCTTCAGCATTTTTAATCATATAATTTGAATTATTATAAAACTTATGAAGCAGAAATGTGGATCTTGGTATTTTCCAAGGCATTTTGTGAAATTTAGTTTCTGGAGAAACTTGTTAGCAGACAAACAGAACCCAAAGTGTTTTCTTTGGTCAAATAAACTCAGATTTCTCAGGTTCAATAATATGCTAATGTGAACTGCTATATTTTTGAACATATTTTACCATGGAGTGTTTTATTAAAAATTGAGAGCATATAGGACTGTGTTCTGTAGAGCACACTTTGGGAAACACTGTTGTATTTCAATACTTTAAATATATAAAGTATATAATATGGAAGAAATATTCTATGTTGTACTCACTTTAACCAATATGCCAATTTGAGACATTAAAATGTAGGTTAACATTGTCAGTAGAAATTTAATGTTTGAGTTTACTAAATTAAAATCCAAAGTGGTATTACAGACTATATTGAGAGATGCACTGGAAATGATATGGACATAGATAAAAATATTAATAGCTATTAACTGGATATATTCATATCCCAAATTATTAGTTCATTTGATTTCTATCTGTTATTTTCAGGGTTGTGGGGAGCTTCGAAGAAAAGAGGAAATTTCCTTATTCCTTTTTAGCTTTTTTTTATTTGTTTATATGAACCAAGCTCAGATCTGCCTGGCCAGAGGCTAGTGTGGCTTCCTAAAAGCCTATTAATGCACTTCAGAAATATCAACAACAGAAAGCAAAGTGATAGAGACAGTGCCTTTAGCAGATTATTTGTCTCCCAGGAATTGGCTATTCCATGCCAGCCATGCCAAAGGTCATCCTGATGACTTAACCATAAAGAGGCCCAAAAGATTCCCTGAACAAATAGTTTTATTACACGGGTTTGTTCTAGATACTCAAGATGCCATTTGAAAATAATGGTGAGTAATATTGAGCCATTAGTTGCTCTGTAGAAACACAAGCTTTTAAAATTCACACATATTTTACTCCTTATGTCATTGCTAAATAAAACTATATATGTATTTAATATTCCCATTATACAGATGAGGAAAAGAAACTCAGAAAAAGAATACATAACTACTGTTACATTTTCTAGCAGAGAAGAGCATACGCCTTTTTACCTTAAATCTTATTTTTCTCTGAATTGTGAATACTTTCCTTAAAATAATGACTTCCAAACCTTATGGCTCATGTGTTCATAAAAATATTTATAAAAAGCATACAGGCACACCAATATTTGTGTATTATTCATTTAAAAGTCACAAATATACTACTATACTATATTAGTGTTTACATATTAAAAACAAAACAGAAAACACTCCCAAAATTAAGAAAAGAAGAGCTAGCAAATATAATAGAAACAGAAATCCTCATATATTTCTCCCAGCCTCCAGCAGATCATCTTATATGCTCCTGCACTGTACACCAGTTACTTTTGAGAACACTGCTTAAAGGTGTGTATATATTAGATTTGTTCATGTTTGATTTGATTTAGCCATGACAAAACTACGTTTTTGAGAACTCTTTACCAGAAGAACGTATTTTCAGTTGGATTCATTCCATAATGATAACTGGCAGTATTACGCAGAATGAATTCTAGTGTCCAAAGCCCTGCTTTCAAGACTTTGTTTTTCTTACTGTATAACCCAGAGCAAATTACTTAACCTCTGCTCAGCTCCTGCAGAATGAGATAAACACCTACATCATGTAGTTGTGAAGATTAAATCAGTTAACATATATGCAAAGTGCTTAAAGCAAAGCTTGGCACATAGTAAGTGCTACAAACATATTGGCTGTTATCACAACATTATCGCCTCCTTTTGTAATGGTAGGAAAGAGGAGACTATTTTCAAATGATTAAAAAAAATACATACTATGCACAAAGTACTGAGACAGGTACTGACTGCATACAAAGATAAAAAGAATGTTCCTTGACTTTAAAATACCTTATAATCCAAAAGAGGCCAATGAGTTCATGGGGGACTTTTTGGTTAATCAGAAGTTAATATTTAGTGTATTTAGTGCTTAACTGTGGGTACAAGATCAATATACAAAAATCAGTTGTATTTTTATACAGTGGCAATGAACAATCCAAAAGTAAAGCTAAGCAAGCAATTCAATTTTCAATCAAAGAGAATAAAAATAATTTAGGGGAAAACTAACAAAAGAAGTACAAAACTTATATTCTGAAAACTACATTATTACCCATCTGGGGAAATGTAAACCAAAACCACAATGAGGCCAGGCGTGGTGGCTCACACCTGTAATGCTAGCGCTCTGGGAGGCTGAGGCTGGAGGATTGTTTGAGGTCAGGAGTTCAAGACCAGCATGAGCAAGATCAAGTCCCCATCTCTAAAAAAAAAAAAAAGAGAGAGAGAGAGAGAGAGAGCGAGAGAAAGAGAGAAAGAAAGAGAGAGGAAAAAAAAATAGAAAAAGAAAAATTATCTAGGTGTGGGGGCGTGGTGGTGCATGCCTGTAGTCCCAGTAACTCAGGAGGCTGAGGCAGGAGGATCCCTGAGCCCAGGAGTTTGAGGTTGCAGGGAGCTATGGTCACACCACTGCACTCTAGCCAGGGTGACAGAGTGAGACCCTGTCTCAAAACAACAACAAAAAATCCACCACAATGAGATACTACCTCACACCCCCTATATGATCTATAATCAAAAAGACAGATAATAAGCATTGGTGATGATATGCAGAAATTGGAATCCTCATGCACCACTGGTGTAAAATGGTACACTCACTTTGGAAAACAATGGGCAGTGGAACAGTGTGGCAGCTCCTCAAAAGGTTAGAGTTATTATTGTATGACTCAGGGATTCCACTCCTAGGTATATACTCAAGAGAAACAAAAACATGTTTACACAAAAATTTGAACACCAATGCTCATAGTAGAATCCTATGATATTATTTGGCTATTATGACTGTTTCTTAATAGCCAAAAACTGGAAACAACCCAAACAACTATCAACTGATGAATGGATAAAATGTGATATGGCCACACAATGGAATATTGTTCAACAATAAAATGGAATGAAGTATTGTTACTTCAATGGATACAACATGGATAAACCTTGAAAACATCCTAAGTAAAAGGAGCCAGTCACAAAAGACCACATACTGTATGATCCCACTTATACAAAATATTTAGAATAGGCAAATCTAGAGACACAGAAAGTCAATCAGTGATTGCCTAGGGCTCAGGGGATTTGGGTGAATGAGGTGTGACTGCTGGTGGGTAGGTTTCTTTCTGGGGTGACAAAAATGTTCTAAAATTGATTGTGGTTGTACAACTCTCTGAATATGCTAAAACTGATTAAATTGTCCTCTTCAAAAAAGAGAGACATAATTACGTGAAGAGAATTCAGAAAGATATTTCCAAGCTAAAAGCATGGACACAGAAATTTTGAACAGGTTGATACAATAACAAAAATGATACATTTCCAGGTGCTCTATAGCCAAAAGATCCAACTACAGTGCTCAAGACCTGGATGAGAAAAACTTTATTAGAAAACTAATATTTAAAATGCAAAAAAGGAATATATGAGGTAGAGGACAAATCTCAGATTTAATTATAGAATGTATCAAATTTTCATATGTATTCCCCAAAATATATGCATCTTTTATGTATCAATAAAAAAGAGAATGATGAGATAATGAGATTCCACATAACGAATTAACAGAAAGATTATATTTTGTCCAGAAATTCCTCAAACAGAAAACTAACCATCTTTAATCATGCAAACTAGAATAAATTTAATGCATGGTAAACCTATTTGGGGAAAAAAAAACATAGAAAATAATGTGCAAGTTTTATTAATTAATTTATAATCTCCATCTTATAGGATATTATAATTTCATTGATCAATGAAGAACTATTTATTTTAATATCTAAAAATATTAGACTATACATTTACTTTAGTTTGGCACTCTTTAATTTATAAATCTTCCTTATTAAATAACTGTAATGTCTCTGGGCAAATTTTGAAAGATATGTGTATAGTGGTATCATGTTCGAAAACAGCACTCTATCTGAAAAAATTTAGAGTTATAAAAATATACTGCATTTGATTATTGTAGTCCACAATTAGTATAGCATGTACTTAAGAAAAGTACACATATACAAGAAAAAGTGTTTTAATGTTAAATTTTATATAGTAACGTAATTGTAATCAATAGAATTATTTATTTGATAGTTAATATCAGTAAAAATAGCAGTCCAATAAAATACTATGCTAATATTTTAAGCTTCATTAGGTAATACATTTTTCTATTATGGTATATATTATTTTCTGTACAATTACTGTTTTAAAATCTTATACCTTCCAAGGTTGAGGGTTGGTATACAGTAGGCAAATGCAAAGGTCATTTGTAAACTCATACTTTGCCTTGGAAATCACAGCATTGCCTTAGTATTATTATTGAAATGTGTTTGGCTAAGATTTCATGCGATTTCATTGCACCTGTGTGTACATATATTACAAACCTAGTACCTAATGTCACAATGTGAAAAAATAGTACTAATGTAAAAGGAATTTTTTACCTAAAATTTGGAAATTCTTAGGTTTATTTGTATCATGAGATCTCTCATGTTCAGGCTTTTCGTTCATTGTTTGGCCCTCCTTTCTACATCAACCAAAATAATAGGAAGATGTAGCGGCCAAAAGATGTGGGTGAACACTGTGTTTGTATGTATACATTTCTTACATTTGTAATCAAAGCAATATGTATATGATTAAAAATCATGTAGTATATAAGAGCACATAATAAAAATAAAAGATGTGCTCTACTCATCTTTATTCCCTTAATTTTGCTCCCCAGAGGTAAATATCATTACATCATTAAGCACATCTTTAAGCTGTTTCTTCTGTTAGTTTCCTTAACTATCCCGTGGTAATAAGTATATATTTCAAATAAGGCCCAAAAGTATTTTGTCACTTTTAAATCTCAAAGAATGCTATCATTTAAATATACATAAGTTTTTCAGTAACAGGAAGATGCCGGCTCAAATTGATAATCTATTTTCTTTATCTCTGGAAGCAAGAAAGAAAAGCAGTATTCACTAGCAGTGTAACAGGTTGAATATAAATCTCAAAAATATCTATTTTCATAATTAAAAATAATTGTGTGCTCTGCCGCAAACTAAGTTCTCCCGTATAATTAAAAATATTTAACATATATTAACTCTATAAGTAATTTGCATAAATTATCCTGCTTAACAATTTTAGTGTACACTAGGGGATACTGTGATTTTTATCAATGCGCTCTATTAATTGAATGGATGATATGGTTTTAAAAGTTGAGATATAATCATAACCTTCATAAAATCTCCAAATCAATAGTGTTACAGGCTATTGGAATAATTTGCCAAAGTACGGGGAGAATTCCATGTGTTGTTTTGAAAGTTGCAATTGAATCCTTATATTATACCTAATCTGCTGCTGAATACCAGCCATCGATTTACATTTTCTCAATGTTCCTTTCCAGATTTATTAGTTCACGTGATAGGCTTTCATTCAGAGCATTAGTATTAACATTATGTGTGGAGTTCTATATAATTATAGTCATAATTTATCCTACTTAAAAACATGGATAAATATTTAATTTTATGTGATACATGATAGTTTAATACAACTAGGGGCTAGAAACTGGAGTTCTGGTTCTTGATTTGGTTGCTAAGAAGCCAGTGACTGAGAGTAAGTCCTATTATCAACCCTGGCTTCAATTTCTTTGCCTGTGAAACACAATGGACTTGAACTCCAAAGTACAGAGAGGCTCTTTCAAGCACTTCACAAAACCCAACACAATTACACTCACTTTTATTTATTACTCTATTTATTACACTAAATCATAAAATAATGTCATGTCATTCCTTGCCATTTTGTAGGTGTGTCATGGTCTAGAAAGGGGATTTTAATCCATTATAGCATCTCATATTTTCTTCTGTTCCCTCTATCATTTTCCTTCCCTTCCACCCTGCAAAGGAAATGCATTGGAAAGGGAATAGAGTTGTAAGACAGCGTGGGAGAGAAATGACTACATGGCAAGCACCACCCTTTCCCTTGTCCCGACCAGGCCAAGAAATTTTTTAAACATTTTAGTTTTTGGACCCATTTGTATTCTTAAAAATTATTGAGGATCCCCATTCATATGGTTTGTATGTAATTATATTTCCTGTATTTTAAATTAAAATGAAGATCCTTGAAAACATTTATGTTTTATTAACTCATTAAAATAATCTCATTAAATGCTCATATAAAATTTATTTTTCATTAAAAACTGAATTTTCAAAGACAAAATGAATATTGATAAGAGTGGCATTGTTTACATTTTAAAAATCTCTATACTGTCTTGCTTAATAGAAGACAGGTGAATTCTCCAACCTGCTTTCAATCTGTTGTATCACTTCATGGAGCCTCTTCAAAACTTCACTGTACATTCATAAGAGAGTAAGAGCAAAAAGGGCAAATAACTCCCTAGCATTACCAAAAGAGTTTGACTTCACAGATTTCCCTGAAAGGGTTTTGTTCCCAGACCATACTTTGTGAAATACTAGTGCAGACAGAGACCTGGGGGTGAGATACAAAATGCTGCGTGTTGAAGAGCAGAATTGGCGGGTGGAAGTGGAACAGGAGAAGAGGGGCTGGGAGGCCAAGCCCTGCCCACAGGGAGCTTGTGTGCCGTTCTGTATACTATATGCCTGATTTATATAATTCTGAAAGTTCTTGGTTTCAACCAAAGTTACATAAGGAATAAGCGTTCAAAATGTGTGGAGAGTTAGTAAAGAATGTGAATTAATTGATAGAAATCCATTTCCACTTTGGCAAGAAGAAAAAAAATCATATGAATAGAATTACTATTGAGAATATGTATTGTTATGTGATTGCTCATATGATTTCATCGTCTTGTTAGGTTTTGGATATTATTATGCAATTTAAAAGGTTAAGAGTCACCACTTTTATTAAAACACATGGAAAGGTTAGAAGAAGAGGCAAGATAAGCAAGAATTAAGTTCCTGCTCAGGTACCAACAAACTTAACCAAGTGAGGGAGCTTCAATTAAAGAGAAAGAGCTTGGAGATATGAGTAAGACTCAAAGGAAATTAGATGTGTATACCTATATTCTCTGTGCAGAGGACCAAAAAAATGATCTCTGATTATGCAAAATGCCGGAAACGAATCAGAGTTAACAAGTCAGTGTCTTCTTAACCAGGTGTTTAGTCCAGGATGGAATAAGGAGAAACTGGTCTTCTCTATCAACATCTATTAACAGTTAGCATTGATTCCTCAAAAAATATATTTAGGGAGGAGAAATGTATCACTAATGATTTTCCATCACCAAGAACAAGAGTAACAATCTCTCACACTTACGTGGCGCTTATTACATTCTAGATTTTTCCCTGACCATTCTGTGCATATCAATCCCTTTGATCCTCACAATGCCCTGATGTGGAAATATTATTTCCCCCATTTTTCAGATGAGGAAATTGAGGAACAGAGGATTTGAACCCAGACAGTGGGCCCCAGAGTATGTGCAAGAACTGAGTAGTGACTGAATGTGAACAAAGCTATAGAAAGATTGAATATGTAAAAGTTTTTCAAGGAATAGTACATGTGTCTAGAGAAGTCTACTTCTTTAAATTCTTACTCTTAAAAAGGAATTTTCTCTAGCTCTCTCAGAATGCATTTGAGTGGTAACACTTTGACTAAAAGAACTTTTTCTATACTAATCACCACTTTATCTTTAGAAACCAGAGCAGAGACTAGCACAGAATAGGTTCTTAATATTTTTGGAATCAACTCTTAATATTTATACATATAAAGTAGGTTTATTTCAGAAATTCAGTGAAGTAGAGTTGGAGGGTAGGATTGTTTGTTTTGTTTTTAACTCTCCAACAACTCTATCTATTGTCAGTCTATTATTGAACTACGGGCATCCTTATTCAGTTATTCTCAAATTTTAATATTTATACAATCACCTGGGAATGTTGTTAAAATGCCAATTGTGATTCAGAGGTTTTTGGATGAGACCTGAGATTCTACATTTTTAACAAGCTCCCAGGTGAGGTCAAGGCTGTTTGTCCAAGGATCACTCATTGAGTATCGAAGTATTATAAGCAACAGATAGATGTGACTTTCAGATTTAAGTAATTAAAGTCACTTAAAAATCATAACAAGTAACAGAATATAAACACTATGTGCATGATGATTCTATTTTCTTACACGCTCCCCTTCTCATTTACACAGTTGCCATTATTTTAGGACAAACTGAAAAATGACATTTCTCACTGCTACTGGAATAATTGTCACATGGGATGTTAAATTCTTCTAGCTTCACTGGGGGACATACTGTGATGCTTTGTTTGGATATCTCCAACTGCCAATGTTTTTTCTATGACCTTTCCTATGGATTAAACACAAATAAACACATATTTAACAATTTGAAAAGGCAAGCTATCTTACAGTTAAGATTAGAATGGAAAAAGGCAGAAACATCCACATCAACATTTTTTGGATTCATTCATCATCCTAGGATTTAAATAGATAACCATTGCCAAAATAAACCAACAAAAAAGTGATTCATTACATTTTGCAATGAAAAGGTCAGGCTTGATTCCACTCATTTCACACATGGAGAAAGGGGTTATGGAAAACTTTTAGATAAAGTAATCACTATTTATTTATCAAATGTTCTTATAGTATTTAATTGGTTCCAAACACTAAGCAATATGTGAATATTAACTTGTTAAATATGCATAATATCTCAATCGATATGTACTATTATTATTACCTCCATTTTATCAGTGACAAAACCAAGGCACAGAAAAGTTAAATATGACAATCAAAGTCTCACATCTTTTTGATAGAGCAATCAGGATTTAAACCCAGGCAGTCGACTTCACAGTCTGTGCTCACAAGCACTCTACCCCAGCCTGCCTTTCTCTACAAATCTCTAAGGAAAAAATATATTTTAAATTTCCAAATACTTGAAATATATCTTACTACGTTTTTAATTAACCTCAGAAACCAGATTCCTCCAGCAACTTACAATGTCATGAAAAGAAGAGCAACAAATAAATAATGAGGGTATAGAATGATCAGGGCTACAAAAGTGCCAAGGGATGTGAGGCGTAGTTTTTCTTCACCAGCATAGTGTTCTGGGTTCACGTTAATTTTCATTGAGCATACTCTGCTACGAGAAGCTAATCTACTGTCTCTGTTACCAGATGATAGCTACATTTTTGTAGCTCTCTTGGATTTCAGAAATATATTTCTACTTGTCCATTAGACACCCTCACCCACCTTTGTACAATGGTAAAAGAACACAAACATAACAAAATCCCCCAAGAAAATGTTCCTTCCTCTGCAGTACTGTGTTGAATAATGACATTACTCTGCTCATTGATCTAATTAGGAACCTCAGAGACATCTCAACAATTCCCCTTTTTCGCCCATATTGCATCAACCAATATTAATTGTACCTCAGGCAATACTCCATCAGCTGATGTACTCACCATCTCTCCTCCGGACTATTACACTACATTTCTAGCATCTCATCACTGTCACTACTCCAATTATTCTTTGACACTCTCATCAGACTTGCTTTTTCTAAAACATACATAGACAGTGTTGCTGCCTGCTAGTTAACAAAATTTAAGTTGTTCACTCTGCTTACAGATTTAAACCCAAACTACCTAGTAAGGTATACAAAATCATTTCTAATTTAACCCCACACGGTGTTTCCAGCCATAGCCCCAACTATTTCCTTTCCAAGCAGCTACATAAGCTTCTCACTTCAACAAACTATGCCCTTAAAAATCTTCTTACTATGTACTTTCTTGTTCTATCCAGAATATCCTTGTTCATAGTTTTAGCTTGCGAGTTTTTATTCATCCTTCAAGATGATTCCTCATACATGAAGCATTTTCCTGTTTCCTCAAGCATAATAACTTTACCAGTCTGATTTTCTATTGTACTTTGAATGTATTTTCTGAGTCACTCCAGATTATGGACTTTAGCATGTAAGGAAGGCTCTCACAGTTTTTGGCACACAGGAGGAGCTTAGTAAACATTTACTGAATAAATAAAGGAGAATAAACCATTAAGCTTAACCAATGCTTTTACATTAAGAATCAACTGTGTAACTTTTTAGATTTAAAAAAACTACATGGTTAATAATACAAATATTAATTGCACTAATTACATAATAGTAGGTGTTTCATCTCACACACCCTATGTCAATGATTTCTCCAAGTTGAATGGAAAGGATGTTATTTGTAGCAAGCACAACAATGGAAGTAAATTATATTAATAGTTTCATAAATCCTCCAAATATCCTCTACTGTATTTCCATAGTCATGCCTACCCAGAGGGGAGACTAAACTAAACAGTCAAGTGCAGAATGTTGTAGGCTGTTGATTGCCAAGAAAAAGAAAAAGCCAAAGCCACTCATGTTGAGTTCAACATAGGTTTCATTACTAGGAATGTGCTAGCAAACACCGTCACTGCTCTGGTCCTGCTGGAGGTGGTTTATCTGACATGTGGAAGCTCATCTTTGGTTAAAACATACTGTAGTGCTGCAGATACATGACTCTTAAGATTTAGGCTTTCCTACTCCATCTGTAAATACAGGTGGTTCCTGCTTTGTGGCTATGATCACTTTCTGGAAAACCAACTGGAGAGAAAACCATAGCAAACATTATTTTCTCCACATTCACATATATTGCTGTGTATATTCAGATGTGAAAGCTTATACAAAATATGGAAGGCTCATAAAGGTGAGGAAGTTTGCAGTTATCCTTTCAACCTCTAGATGGTAATGCTGCACTAGTTTGACATTTGCACTAAACCTCCCACTGCTGGACTTCCACTACATTGTTCCCAGAGCAGCCAGAAATTGTGGAATGAGCACCCGATTCCAGACAAAGTGGAAAAAAATCTTTTAGTTATGTATCTTGAGATAAGTAAAGCACAGATCTGTAGAGTAGTGAATGGCTGTACTTAAGAATCAATAGAGTTTTTACTGTTTTAAGTAGAGACACAATATTAAATTACTATATTTTGTATTTTTGATATTTTTATAATTATCATGGGAATTTTCAAACATATTCAAAAGCAGAATGAGTGATGTAATGATCCTCCATATGCTCACAACTCAGCTTGAGCAACTATCAATACATGATCTATCTTGTTAATATTTACTCCCACCTACTTGCAACATGTTTTGATGCCACATATAAAAATGCACAAAAAACCTTATAATTCTCCTTAACAAAACACATTACTTGATATTAACCTTTGAAGGGAAGACTAGGGTTATGATTAATAAGAAGCATGAGGGAAGGTTCTTGGCCCTGTTTCTTGACTGGGGTGGTAAATATGTGGGTGGGTTCACTTTGTTCTAATTCACCTAGTTAAAGAATTTTAATTTGTGTACTTTTCCGTATGCGTATTTTACTTTTACAAAAGGAGAAGAACAAAAAACAAAAACAAAAGACAAGCAGCAAAGGGGCATGGGCCTTATATATCCTGGCCTCTTGAATGACAAAGGTTTACAGTATAGAGTAGCTCCTCCTTACTGACAACTGGAATCATGGTGAATAATAATAGAAAAATGATTTCAACTTACAAAGTTTAGAGAGAAATTAAAGAGAAAATTATATTGTGTCAAAGCCCTGCATTATCTTTCTTAACCGAAAGGTGAAAAGTAATCCTTGACTTTCGTCTTATGAAACCCTCTTATCAGTTCAGAAAGTCATCATATCAATCATTCTTTAAACGGGAGATGTCGTAACCGTAAAGGAAGGGACATGCCCACTCACTTGCGTACACCTTTATCTACTGTGGTATCCTGCAAACAGCCACTACCATTGGGGAGTATGAAGCTTTATGGGGAAAAAAGGATCAAAAATACTTTACTTAAGTAAAATAATGTTGGAAATTCCACCTCTTAGAAGCCCACCAGGAGAATAAATAATAAGATATGGGAAAAATAAAAGTGCAATAGCCAAAAAGGTAAAAAGAAGTGAAGAAGATAAATCAGTAGGAACAAAAATAGAAAATGAGAAGGTAAGGAGAAAGAGTATGAAAGAAGCTGTTCTTACTTGCCCCAGAAGCTTCCCTTTACTACTTCATTGATTCGACTCTTTTCTAAACTCCTGGAGTGTTGAAAGTGTTATTTTATGTCAAGAAAAGAAGAGAATAGGTGCAGAGACTACCTGCTTTAAATTCAGACAGAGCTCTATTGACCCCTTCAGGGAAATACTTAACCTTATGTTTTAACTCCCTTATCTGTAAAAAGGGGTCAAGAATATCTGCTTTTCAGGGATATTTTGATTATTAGAGACAATATATATGATACAATACCAGTACATTAGTAACATAATTATTATTAGATTATTTTCAATAATTTCTAATTATTGTTGTTTTTATATGTTCGTAGTATCTCTGTACCTAGAAATAAACTAATACTATAGCAGGTATTAATAAATATCTCCAACTTGATTGACAAGTATGATTTGAGTGAAAGCGGAAATAGCCTTAGGGATTGTATGTGCTGCCTTTGACAGATATTGGAAAGTTTTCTCTAAAATATGTAAGATAAAAAATGCGTATTTTCTTCTTCATACAGTGTTTCCATTAGCATATATGACTAATACTCATTTTACAATTTACTAAGAACTAACGAAGGTAAGTATAATACAAAATAAGTCATCTAATTCATAGATAGCAGATGTTCTACGGATATCTGATGGGAAACAAAGAAACGGATTGTTTCTTCTGGATACAATGATCAATATATGTCACTTGTCCTTCTGTTTCTGTTCTAAGTTCAGCTACTAAAATCAAATAACACAATTGACAGTAACCATGACCTCTCATCCTTCTCAGAAATAAATTCAATCTAATAGACTTCATTTAAACTGATTAATTAGAGGTGCTTATCTGAAACCAATATGGTTAAAGTAATAAGGTTTTAATACAGGATAGAGAGACATTAGAAAGAATACAGAGTATTGTAATTTAGTAGTATTAGGGAATTTTTGCCCTCTTAAAGCTAGGTTGTGATTACTAGATATTAATTTCACTTATGGGAAGGAACCACAAAGACTATTATAATCAAGCTTAGCATAATCTTTTTTTAGACATAAGATCATGTTAATATTATAAAACTCAGCCTGGGCATAATTTAGACCTATTTTAGAATGGCAGTGAAAGAACATATGGCAAATCATGATACAGAAATTCACTGATTCACAGAAAGATCTTCTATCAACATTGTTACCTAATTAAATTAGTGATTTTCTTGAGCATAAAAAGAGTAAGTAGCCAGACCATGTGGTTAAGCAGTAAAACACAATAGGGCAGGGTTATCTTATCCATTTTATTGCCTTCAGCAGTATTTGTTGTGGGCAATATTTTTTTTATTATACTTGGTAAAATCAGACAAAACAATTAAACCCAAAATATCAAGTGTCTCAACTTATATAAGCACCATATTAAAAAAAAAAAAACTGTGCTAAATTTGGGTTCAAAAGATGCACAGACTAGTTCTTGTGTTGCCATTTACTAGCCATTCAAACTGTGTAAACCATTTTGCTTCTTGGAATCCATTTATTTAACCATAAAATAATGAGTTTGGGCCCCAGCAAATACTATCAAAAATTCTCAGCAGTTTTAACATTTTAAGATCACATTATCCTTTGTATTCTATTCAATGAGCCATTGCATCTATTTGTTCTAAAAGATCAAACATGAAATGACAAGCATTCTTCAATTCTAGTAGCCAGGAATCTAGTGTCCTTGTCCTGGTCATGTGGTGACAACAGGAGCAGAATACAAAGAGAGAGACAGACAGACAAAGAAAACAGGTATGATATCTGTGCATTTCTATGAACACCACAATTCTAACAACAAGCACCTAAAAACATCTTTGAAAGGCAAATGTTTGCTAGTATGTGTAAGAATAAGGCTAGTGGAAATGGAACTAGCTGATTTTTAAGAAACACAAAAGAAATTTAGTAGGAAAAACTTTTCTGAATATCAGCCCCTTTAATTAACTTCTTTTAAGTAATAATTACTGACTGCTGCCTACACTCCTGCATTCTCTTTTTTGATAAACAGAATATTTCACTGGAATGAAGGGTTCTAGGTCATACAGAATGAATTAAAAACTAATCTTCAATACTCTCCAAAAGAACAGCATTAAGTGAGTTACACAGCACATTAGAATTTTTTTTAATTAGCAAAAAATATACATCTTTCAGTTAAGTTTTAAGAAAATATACATAGCATGTCATAGCAAAAGAAAACATAGCAATATGAAAAGAGCAATAATAATAGCTAGCAGTGAGCTAGTGCTTAATTACATGCCAGACATTGTCCTACTTCTGTATGTATATTATTTCATCAAATATTCATAGCCATACCATGACACAGACACTAGTAGTACCCCTGTTTTGCAGATGTTGAAACTGAGGCAGAGAAAGATCAAATACATTGATTGATGTCCTACAGAATGGCATAGCCAGGACTTAAACAAGAGACTCCAGCCAGAACACCATGCTGCTTATCAGTGAAGTGATGTCAAGTTGCATATTTCAAAATATTCTTTAGTTGCGTTTTCTTCGTATATTCTGTTGCCTCAGTCTCATTTTTCTTCTCATTAAAAAACTTAATCAATGAAAGGAAGTATCACAGCACATGTGATAGGCCCCTTAAATGTTCTTGCTAAAATTTTAAACCAAGAGTGAATGCATTAATTCAATTTTCAATGGAAGATTAACTCTACAAGGTATTTTACTTTTTGGGGGCTATTCTATTTTTAGTGTAAGAATTCTCTGACATAGTACAATGCTCATTGTTTCATGTCGATGTGAAAATCAAGTGGTTCTATACTTAACTTCTGCATGTTTGGCCTTGGGAAACATTTATGCAAGAATTTTAAAATATGCTGAAATTGGACTCATCAAATCAGTAATTAAATGAAACTGAATTTTGCTTTGAGGTTTGTCTATAAAATTTCTGTAGACAGAATAGGATTTACTCATCTAACTATACTTAGAAATCCTCAAAAATATACTGTGTTTAAATATTTCATATATTAAGAAGCTCTTCATAGTATGTTTTCTTAAATATTAAACGTATTCTGCCTACATACATCCCTTTTTCAAATTAGTCTGAAAGGTCAGTGTGATGGCCTCATTTCCTGTCTTACTGCTGTCTTTGATAAAAGATCTCTCCCCTAAGATCACAGATGCAGACATGTAATGAGTTTCTCTCTGATCAATAACCCCCACCCCTGGTTTGAGTGAGTGTTCAGAGGAATTGAATGTGTGATCTTTGCCTGAAGCATTTATTTTTGATGGAACTAGCAGAAAAGTTGCCTCTTTTTTAAAACAAAATAGTTAATTTAAATAATTTTCAAAGTAAAATATGTAAAGAAATTTAAAAGTTAAAGTTATAATGAAAAACACCAGTTTCCCTACCTAGCCCAATTCATGCTTCCCAGTGACCATATTTTTCAGTGCTTTTAGCATTTTTCTATTACTTTATGTCTCCATATTTCTAAGTTACATGTTTATGCTCTTATTTTAAAATTCTGAATGTTAGATATCATCTATTGGATGTTTAATATGAAAGATAAATATTTAAATATCTTACATTCTCTCATTCACAAATACTTTCCCTTCTCTATTTAACCAATACAGTATTGTGATATAACCAGGTCAGGTTACTATCGAATGTTTATGCTATATTACAGTTGGCTAAATATTGCTTATAACTGAGCTGGACTGTTTATTAGTATTATTTTTCTTGTGTAACTTTTTCCTCCCTGCTTTGCCCTATTTTTCACATTTTACTTTTTAAAATAATGTGGTGCCAAACCTACTGCTTAAAACTCTCCTGATTATCTACCTTTGTTTTCCCCTTAGATTTATCCTTTTGGAGAACTGCAACCTCCTGCTCCAATTTGTACTAGTTATTTCTCTAAATCTATTATGTGTTCTTGGGACTTCCAATTATTATTTATCATTATCTTAGAATTCTCTTCTCTTCCTTCCTGTGATGGATCCCCTGTTTCCTGAATCCACCTCTCTCTGTTTCTTGCTTCACTATTTTGTTTTGGTGGAGGGTGTCTCAGAACATCTTCCTGAGAAAGATACACATGAAGTAAATTTTGGAAATACAGCATATATGAAATTGATCATTTCACATGATTGGAAAGTTGGCTGAGAATATAATTTTAGTACAGAAATCATTTTCTTGAACTATTTTGAGAACATATGTTGTACATCCCAGAATTATAAACCCACTACCTTGTACCCACCAGTGTTGCTGGTAAAACAGTGGGTCCATTTTGTTTCTCTATCCTGTTATGTGATCTGCATTATCTCTCGGGTCATAGACATGACCCAACTATCTCTTGGTTGGAAGGTGTGATGCTAATGGCTAGTAGTCATTTTATCAACCACATTCATAGTGTGGAGTAGTAGGCAAGAAGAGGGCTCTGGAAACCAAGGATGGCAGGAGAGAATGGGACCAACACACAATCAGAAGCAAGGGCTGGAAAATGGAGAGAAAGAAGGAGCAGGAGAATAATTTTTAAAACAGATATTAGTATAATCTATTCAGGCTTTGCTCCATTTTAAAATGCATTAATGACTGCTTCATTAAAATCATTTCTCCTTTCCTAGAGTTGCATGTATACTTACTAGTAACATGTAATTATATGTTAAACTATTCATATCACTGTCCTCAGTACTTCTGTTGTTTGTATTACTCGACAGTTACTGAGAAGAAGGTAAAGATGTCATGTTCTCATGTCTCTGTCCGTTTTCCCTTTTGTTCCCAGAAATGTTTGCTTAGTTCTGTTATGTAATTCAGTACTTCAAATAGTTAATGTCCCATATCTGGATGACAAGCTCATACCATTTATTAGTAAAAGGGTAGCCTCTTGTTCCTATTTGCCTTCGATTTTTCCTGAATTCAACTTTGTCTGCCCTTAACACTCTTCATCCCCATGCCATCTTCCTTTGCCTTTTGCCTTGTGGCCTGTCTTTTTACTCTGAAGCTTTACATGTTCCATTACACCTTCAGTGCCTACACCCGTGTGTGGCTCCTGGTGGGCACAGTCAGTGTGTTACAAAATGCCTCAATGTAAGTTTTAGTCGCTTCGTGAGTTTTCAATAAGCTAGTGTTCCTGCTAATATTTATATGCACACATCTCGTTACAAAAAGTGACTAGCATATATGTCTCGAGGTAGAACTATATATGTACTGTCTGTATACTTTAAAATTGATAAAGTTTGTAAAATATTCAATATAAGCCAGCATACATTTACTGAGTTCAAAGTGAGGTTAACTTACTTAGACTGTGAGTAAACCCTACAACATCGCTTGACTTTATAGAGTCAAATATAAGATTTCATTTGGTGAATTGATTTGAATTGAATCTCCAGCCAAGACCTATTTATGTTTTAAAATTACTTTCTTTGTTCTCTGCACTTGTACAGCTCCTGGCATCCAATGTGCAGATTACAATGTATTTAAATACAACTAGACTTTCAGTGTATGAGCTTTATCAGTCTTACCTATATATTTAGCCATCATTAGTAGGATCATCACTTCACTTTGCGAAAGAGCATCTAAGTGTGTGAAATAAACAGCACAGACTGGACCCTAGTTCGTTAGTTAAGATAATGTCTTACAGCCACTGTGTGGAGCCAAGTGAAAATGGAGACTTGCATCTCCTGCTACAGGAAGCTGGAGTCTTTTTTCACGTCCATATGCACCTTTACAATCTTTGCATTCATATCTCTTTCCTGGATCCTTCCCTTTCCAATAATTGTGCCTCTTAGCCTTCTTCACACACATCACTTTTTTATGCCTTGCCACGTTTCTCAGTTTGCATAAAAATCAGAAGATTTGGTAATACCAAGCCCAAATGTCAACAATTAGCTGGAGCTAAGCAGGAGCTGACCCATGAAGCCACTCTTCATTTTGCCATATTTTATTTCCTATACACTTCATTTATTTACATTATCATTATATGCCTTTAGGTTGTTGAGTTCACATCAGTTACAGCATCTAAACTAGGCTGGTGTTTGGTCAGCTCATCCTCAAGAAACTTCTTTATATCAACACTTGCAGGCCTTTATTTATTACGAATATTTTCTATGCCTCTTTATAGTTGTGCGAGATTTGAAAATAGTTATATGTAAGCAGGAATCCTCAGGAACATCCCTCTTGAGTGCTCTGTGTCTTCTAAGCAAATACGAACATAGTTTTTGATGATTTTCTCTTTCTAGTCATCAGAAGGACCCTTAAATTTGTTGATGCTATAGGCCATAAGTCATTAACAAGTGGATGCAGTTGGGTTAAAATACAGAAGTTGAATTTGCAGAGAAGTGTGATCTAAGAAGATTGTGGTTGGTTTTAGTGATGTTGCCTTATTTAAAGGTTAATTGTGCATAAAAATACTTGGCTGCTCTTGCTAAACACCATAACTAGACCAGTTGGCTACATAAAAGGCCCTTCCTTTGATACTTTTCCAGGGAAAAGCTAATGCAATAGGGCAAGCACTCTGGTCCATGCTTGTCCTTCTCTACTGCTGCAAACTGCTGGGACTGACTGTCTCTATCCTGATCAGAGGAGCCAAAGCTGGATTCCTCAGGAACCCATAGCTTGTCAGAGAAATACTTGGATTGGAAAGAACTGAAACTCTTACTCCTTCCCAGGTTTGGAACACTCTCCTTTCATTTTAATAGAAGTGAGAGGTGCTGCTACTTCCATGTTCCCTGTGACTAGAAAGGACTCACTTGATTAGAAAAAATGAACCTCTTTTAATTCATAAGTAGAACATACGTATTTCACAATCAGTTGATATTTTTTCAGGTACATATGATTATTTGAAGACACTACTGAGCTACCTCCTACTAAACGGTCATTAAAAATTTCAAATCTGAAAATTCACCTTATGCCCAGCAATTTGAAAATGCTGTGAAATACCGGTTAAGTAACATGGAAAGTTTATTTTACATAATTGTTTTAAACTAAAGAAATATAGAAGAACTAGACAAAACCTCTTCTGAATTTTGTTAACTACAGGTTTATAGAACTGGGCTGCCTTTATAGAATGGGCTCTTTATGTAAATTGGCTGAATCAGTAAATGGTGTTCAAAAGATTTGAAAAAAAATAGACTACTTATTTTTTCTGCTTGGCAACATAGATATTTTCAGATCAATGCTAACTGGGGCAAGTGACTAAGTAAGTTTCTAAGTAGAGCCTTGGACCAAGGTGATGCTGTGTGGTAAAAATTATATCCAGAATGCTTTAGGGGGATAATTCTATGTATACATAACTAGATCTATTTTAAAGCTCTAACTCTGATCCTTTTCTTTCTTTTTACTGTCTACATTAGTATGTGCATTGCTGGTACAATTTCACAAGTTACAACGTTCCTTCATGTCCTCTGAATTTAATAACCCTGAGACTTACTTAATTGTCATTTCAACCCGTTTAGAGCAAGAGGAGAAGATAACTGAAATGTATTTTTAAATACACTCTCATCAGACGTAATGAATCCCAAAGTAAAACCATGTTCATGTGTTCTATCTTTGCTAATAAGATTCCCTTGGAAATAACAAACAGAATAGTTCAGTAATTTAAAAACTGGCACATTATTGCTTTAATAGGAACTGTGAATATTTTATCACCATAATCCCCAATGAATAATTCTGCTTTGTTACTTTCCCTTTGAGGCGAACAGCACTTGAAGTTATGATATGTGGAGATAGAATCTCTGGAAAACCTTTGAGATTCCTCACCAAGTGACTCTGAAAATCTTGGGTAGTCTCTTCAGAATATTAAGAAATAGTGTTCACGATGTGGAGCAATTATTTGTCAAAATTTTCTAAATATTGAGATTAGTTTATTGTGCCCTATTTTGAATTTGCATTTTATCCTTTCTGTTGTTTCAAATCTGTTGTATATTAACTAGCCTTTTTTTTTAATCTCTGGGATTTCTTTATTAATATTGCATCTCTGCTTTTTGTTATAATGTCATACACTCTTATTCACAAAATATTTTCACCCAAGATACTTAATTGAGTACCTACTGTGTATACAGAACTATGACAAAGAAAGTGATGGTCACCTACATTTTTAAAAATGCCTTGTAGTTAGGTAAAAGTTAGGAGACTAGTTACAGCTAATATGTGATGAGCCAAAATGAATTATGTCATTCTTTATCAAATATTATTAATTGCTGATGTGAAATCTGTATGTTCTTTTTTTTTTTTTTTTTTTTTTTTTTCCCTGCTGCATCAACCTTGGAAGCCCTGGTCTGGAAAGTACAGCTACTGTGGACTATCCTGATTAATTCAAAAACTGATATACACAGCATAATGAAATTAGAGCAAAGGGAAAATTATAGAACAAATAAAGTTACTCAGGAAATAACACATTAAGTACATACCTTGATATTGTGCTTGCTTGACAGAGGGAGGCCTCAAAATTCATCCTAAATTTGTAAGTAATGAAAATGTGTGAAAGGGAAACACCATTGGTTACTAGCATCCATAGGATAAAAGTAAACCAGTTGATTGGGGGAAGACACCTATTACTGGTATTAACACAGAAAATTCTCTCTGCATCTTCATAGACAGGGTACAATGACCTAAATGACCCTACTTACTCCTTAATGCTATTTAAATGCAGAGCCATGCACTTTTACAGTCAGAGGGGATAATTTTCAAATTTACTTTGATTATGTAAATCCTCCAAACAGATGATTCTTGAGGTTCAGTTAGGTGAGGTTTCATTTTTATTTATTCAATATGAACTTGTCAACATCATGCAAATATTTCAATGTTTAAATATATTATATTATAGGCATAAATTTCTACTAGAAGTACTTATAGAAATAAGTATATTTTATGTCCAGTTGATTTGTATTGTGTAAAAAGTATAACTTAGTTCAAATAAGAGAATTTCCTTAAAAACTATAAATTAAATTATCTGCATTACATTGAGAGTTGTGCATTAAAACTTCCATCTTTCTAGTGTGTTTACTATCAGGAATATTAGAGGAACATAATGTAATTGAACTGTTAATGTATGCTAAATTTCTCACAAATTCATCTAAAAATTGCTAAGTATTTCTGTGTTGTTACGAAAAATATATTTTATGTCTGATTCTTTTTAGTCACAGCATTTCTGTTTATATGAACAAAATCTTGGTTGAAAATTTAAGATTCCTCTCTTCCCTTTCCTTCCTTCCTTTTTTTTCTATAAAGCTATTTTGCCAGTTTTATTTCTAATTAGTTTCTCTTGGCTTTGCTTGTTTGTTTGGTTTTGTGAGACAAGTTCTCACTCTGTTGCTTGGACTAGAGGGCAGTAGCATCATCGTAGCTCAATGCAACCTCAAACTCCTGGGCTTAAGTGATCCTCCCACCTCAGCCTCCCAAGTAGCTGGGACTAAAGGCATGCACCATCATACCCAGCTCATTTTTCTATTTGTGTGTGTGTGTGTGTGTGTGTGTGTGTGTGTGTGTATGTGTGTGTGTGTGTGTGTGTGTGTGTGTGCGCGCGCGCGCAGAAAGGGTCTTGCTATGCTGCTCAAACTGATCTTGAACTCTTGGCCTCAAGTGATTCTCCTACCTGGGCCTCTAAGAGTCCTGTGATTGCAGGCATGAACCACCAAACCTGGCCTCTAATTAATTTTTAAAGAGAATCATTAAGAAACACAGGGAGATGTTACATTTTTTGGAAGCATATTATCAATAAGGAAAACATTGTCTTTCCTAGAAAGCTTTGCTATGCAAACTTCAGATTTCATGGGCACTTTCTAGAAATCAATGATCTATGAGAGCAAAACATGTACACAGCATTCTCAGTAAATATAAATACCAAAGAATAAAAGATGAGAGCAACATGGTTTTCAGCTGCAATTGTATCCTCTTGAATTTTAGGAATGATATTTTTACCTTCCTTGCATAAGTGAGGTTTATTAAGCACATGAGATAGATCTACTTCACCAAACAGCAAAATGTGTCTCTACTATCACTTGTCTGAAAGAAAAGTGCCATTATATGTCCCATGTGGGCTTTATTCAAAAAGAAAGAAGTGTCAATCCAACTTAACTTAGGTATTTTATAAAATTGAGAAGTTAGTGGAATGTTCAGAAGTTCAATGGAACAAAATGCACTAGTAATTGTCAATAAAAAAGTTTGAGGATTGAAATATGCATAAAAACATAGTATAATTATTACTACAACCCTTTTAACCCCAGCTTAAATAAATATTCCAACAAACTTCCAATTTTCCTTAGTTTTATTTTCAGATATTCTATGCCAAGTATATTTGAGTTCAATTGTGGCGGGTCCATTATCCTATGATCAGAATAGTTTTATCATCTTTTACCAGTTTGAAAAATGTACTTCACACATTGAAAATAGTTTTTCACAGGTATATTTCACACTTAGACAATTACTCCAAAGAGAATTGGCATATGGTAGTCATTTATAAAAATTCAACACTACTTAAAATGAAAAGAAATTAGTAGGAAGTTCAACTTAGTAATTGTGAAGTGCAGAATATTAAATCAACTAAATACAAAAGAATTAAAATACAACAATAAGACACAGTTACCCTAACCCTGTACCATTTTTTAAATGCTCCCGATTGTACGTCAGGGATGATTATGTACTCAGAATTTTTTTTAATATTGTCTGACCACACATCACCTTTAAAAAACAATTTATTGTAAAGCAGTTTTCTACTTAAACTGCCACCATTTCTTAAGTATTTTAGTTGCCTAGGAAACATACAAAGGTTTTGCTGCAATGGAAGGAATTCATTTAACCATCAAATTCCCTCTGTAAGCCAGATTCATCATTTCTATAGTGTAGAAGTCTTCAACAGAACACTTGACTGAGCCAACCGGCTTGTTACCGTATCACTCTTTCTTTAGAGTGAACTGGGTCAAACCTGTGTTCAGAGACCTTTAGCACAGAGTTATGATCCTCATAATATGATCCAGAGTGTCATTTCCCTGAGATTCTAAAGTCTATGAAACCAAATATCTATATTGTTTCTATTAATCTAATCTGTTATCTGGCTAAAAAGAGTAGCCCACATTAATACTGGAGAAGGATCACTTTGTTCCCCTTTCTCTTTCTGTAAGCACATTAACTCTTTCAGGAAACTAGGATTTGTTTATCACATCCAGAGTGATAGTCTACAGATTCTTTGGCTCTGGGTGAATTTTGTGTATTAATATTTGTGTACCTTTGATGTGGAGGAAGAATCATAGGCTTTAGATCATACATAATGATTTATTGTGGTCACTAGATATTTTACCAGTGGCGTTATTCAGGGAGAACCTAATCTTTGTAGCTCTCAGATTTCCCCATCTAGAAAATGATAATAATAATATTTAAATGCAAAGGTTATTGAAATATATTTAATTTATATAAAATTACCCCTTCTATGTTTCTTATGTCAGGGAATAGTGCCACCATCTTCCTGGTTCACAGGTAAGAAATCTGAACCAATCTTGTACATCTTTCCCCTTATCCTTTATATACAGTGAGTCATCTAATCTCTCTAATTCACTGTCATTGCTATTTCCAAAACTGGCATTTATTTGGTCTCCAAGTCTAAGTCTGGGCCACTTCAATTCTCAACAATGATGCCAACTAGTCTTTCTAATCCCTAATAGCTGAGTCTGTTACATAATTTTAGTGACTCCACATAAATCTTCACATTTCTAATAAGGCATTCAATGCTTTTCTTTCCCAAATTCCTGGCTGTGAACTTCCTCCTACAGACTGATAAATAAACACACATCAATCTGGCTACATTGAATTATTTGTAGTTACCTTAATATTCTATGCTTTACTTTTCATGCCAATAACTCTGCATTGTAATCATCTACTTGGAAATTCTAGATTCCAGAAGAACTGACCAGTCATTACCTATGTTTATTTCCGCAACAGAAACATTACCTTGTCCATGAAGAATTCTTAAAACACAACCAGAATTGGGTATTTTTGCTTTTCATGTAGTAAAATAGGATAAAATAATAATTATGCCTTGTTTGCCATCATATACCCATGTCTAGTTTTCATGTGACACATATGGAGCATTTAGTTTGCATAAAAAAATTTCTTAATCATCAGAGCAGTACATATCATAGGAGGAGATCTCATATTAAAAGAAAATTGAGACAAGTATGTATGAGAAAGTGATTAGTACAGGCAACCCTAAGATATCTCTTTCTATTAATTTACATGAGTAAAAGAAATGGAATGGTTATTTGTCAAGGATGATGGGCCCTATTCAAAATGCAAAGCACAAATAATGGGACTATTACTGTTTTAATAAAGGCCTCTGAGAGAATCTTCCTTAGGCTCACGGTGTGGATGTGTGGTGTGGAGGGGGCGAGAGGAACAGTCTCTCCATTCTCCCAGGAGCACTGAGCTTCTAAATGAGTTGGAGAGGAAAAGTGGCACCGATATTAGGATTACTACTGTGAATATGATCACATTCGTAGCACAGGCTAGTAACGGCTTGAGACATTGGTTATATTTTTTAATAATAGTCACACAAAGAAAGGCCATGTACATATATATTGTGACCATATTCATTTTGTTTGCCTTTATATTTTCTTTACAAATGACAGAAATTATGAAGTTTCAGGTAGTGGCTGCCAGGCATTATCCTCAATTTAAATATCCTTTGTTTGTTTGGTTATCATTAAGAACATTCTTAACAGGCAGAATGTCCATTACTGTCTTTTTCAAAACATTAGTTAAACATCAAGGATCACATGTATGCCTTAATAACTGAACGATATTAGGTGACAGAGAATACTTTTCATTAAATTTAATTTTATTAATTAATGTTCATATGCTCATGCCCTAATTTCCTTGTCTCAGTTATAACACATTTCCAGGGATGTGACTGTATAGCTCATGCTTCCTTTCTTCCTTTCCCCTGCAGTTCCTTGCCACAATAAATGCCATATAAATAATATGATTGATAAGGCTCATGCTTCACTTCAAGTGGGAAGCCTTAAGTTTTTGAGACACAAATTTAGTTCACATCTTCAGCGGATCTGATTTTAACTCACTGTTCTTTCATAGTCACATGTCAAAAGTGGATGACATATTATCAGATTATCAAAGCACCGTATTAACAGAGTTACGGTGTTGAATGTGTTTCATTTGCATCATTTATAGGTCACAATTCATCCCAAATGATAAGATAAAATCTTTAGCAATGAGATTTTGGGTGATAGTCATCCTATAGAATTCAAACAATCCGTAGCTATTCAAATGGCTGACTCTAATCAGAAGTTAACATAATAGAAAGGAGGGTCCTAGAAGAGTATTCCTCAATTATTATCATTTGCCAATGAGAACATCAACAAATAATAATTATATCATAAGCAAAAGAGAGACTTTATCCATCTTAATAATATTAATCACAAGTTTAATCTACCAAGGAGATTTTAAAATACCATTTCAAAACTTTCATTAAAGAGGATAGATGTCATTCTCTACCATTATCCTGGATGGATGATTTCCTAGGATTTGTTACAGCTTTCTCATTCTATATGACAAATAAGGATACATATAAAATGCTAATAAAATCAAGATACATATTTTGAGTAAAATCAGGTCTTCCAAAAATATTCTCAAGTACAACTGGAAGGAAAATATCAGGAACTTTACATGTCTATGAAATTAAAAAGGTAGAAATAAATGATGGCCCCAATCTTAGTCAACAGAACAAAGTATCACACAATGTGCTGAGAAAAAAAATTGAGAATTAAAAAAAAGAGGAATTAGCTAAGGAATAGTATAAAGAAATAAGAAAGTTTGTCAAAGCTATATGTAAAAGCAAAAATCCTGTAAGCATACATGATGCAAATTTATAAACTATAAAAAAATGAATATACAGCCTCTAAATTTGTCAAAAAAAATGCTTCTTCATCTCATAAAGAGGTAAATTTGAATTAAAATAAGTTCCAAAGGATAATCTTATTTTAAATGCAGGGTTAAATTGCTGTTGTTTCTTAAACCATAACTTAAACTCTCATTCTGTATCCTAAATGTGGGCTCTCACTGGGATTGTAACATCAGTCTCAGCCTCAAAGATCTGCTTCCCTGACTTCTCCTCTCTCTATTTATAATACAAATGGCTCGCAGTGTAATTTCTCCTTTCGCCACTGGTATCACTCACCATTCCTGATCTTGTGGGCTAATATTCAAACTAGCATAGTCCCTTCTCACATTTCTACACATTAGAATATTAGGTGTCTTTCAAAACTAACCACAAATACCACTTTCTTCAAAAAGCTTATTACTCCAGGCAAAAGTAGGTTCATTCCCTTTTTAATTTTAAAGTTCTCTGTGCCTCTCACTGGGAAAACATTATACACATTCTCATGTTCTGGTTATATATGTGGTCTATGTGTGTATCTTATGTCTTCCACTAAACTTCAGCAACTTAAGAAGAATTAGAGTCTAATTAATGGTTATTTTTTCCTGTAGCCTCTAGCACTTGTTCTTCACAGTGCGGCGCTTAAATCTATGAATGACAGAAACATATCTCATTCATTTATTCAGCAAAAATATATCTATATGCTGAGACAGCAAGAATAAAGAGGATACATTTCAGTGACTGGTAATGTAAATAAGTTATAAAAATATAAGGTCTAAGTTTGCATTCACTCTGTTTCCCAAAAATAAAGGGATATCATTTTAGTGGAAGATGTAGGACTTTTTGTCGGAGACCTGGTTTCCACTTAAATGCTATGTAATCTTGAGCCAATTAATCTCTCTAAGCTTCAGTTAATTCACTTATAAAATATAGGTAATACTTATGGTTTATTGTAAAGGGAAAATTACAAATATGGAAGTGTTCAGCTTAATGCCTGACATATAGATGGTTATTACAAAAGAAATGAACATTATGAGATTCTTTTGTGGGTACGGAGAGGTAGCCGATACTATAAACACCTGTTTTCTTTAAAGTGTAGGACAATATATCTTATGATTATAACAGATAAAGTTTTACACATGAAATAATACTGGCAAAGAGATCATATATTCTGTTTATTAAAATAACATCTTTCATATAATTATTTAACTAAGTTGGCATAATTCTTTATTTTTGGATTTTTTATTTTTCTTTAAAAGAAATAAAAGTACACTGACCTAATTTTTTGACTTTAAAAACCTAAAGCATGAAATTCAGTTTTTATTTAGCAAGTGATTTTTATTATCCAGAATTCAAAACATATTGGATATGATAAAATATGCAAAGACAAGATCAGACCCGAGATTTATAGTGAGTTTGTATTTTCAACTTACAGTGGGTGGAAGAACCACCCACACAGACATGCAGAGAGACCTTATATAGCCCAAAGGGACATATTTTTCTGTAGAAATAGGAATTCTCCCTCCTTTCCACATCGTTATGCAGTGGGTATTTTCATCTCCTGGTTCCCTTATATTCGAGCTTAACTAGTGTCCTGAAGAAACCTCCTTTACTTGTGTTCACCTCTTCCTTCATCATAGGTCTATGTCGTATAGGGTTGAGGGTGTGACTTAGGTCTGGAAATAAAAAGCATTGCATTTTTTTGCCCACAAGGACTGTGCACATGAAATAAATCAGAAAATCATAGGCCCAGGAACCAAGTTCACAATATTGGAAGGAATGGAAATTTTCCCGTCCTGCTTAAAACTAAATCTAGGAAGCTGTGGCCCATCATTTGCTAGTGGCCATTTTGCTGCCTTGCAGTATTTCAGAATACAGCTCTAATACAAGAAAACAGAGACAAAAAACAAAAACAAACAAACAAACAAAAAAAAGAAGAAGAAGAAGAGAGAAGAGAGACAACATTGCGGTAGGAAAAACAGTGGATCCCTAAAGAAAAGATATCCTAATCCCTGGAAGCTGTGAATATATTATGTTAGGTCTAAAGGGTAATTAAGATGCAGATGGAATTAAGGTTGCTAATCAGTTGACCATAGTCAGAAGATTATACTGTTGGCTTCGATATAATCACAAAGGTCATTAAAACATAGAAGAGGGAGGGAGGAGAGTCGGTGTCAGAGTAATACAGCATGAGAAAGACCCCATCGGCCTTTGTGTGAAGGTGAAAGGGGATGCTGAGCTGAGCAATGGGGATGGCTTTCAGAAGCTATTAATAGAAAAAGAAAAGAAAAATTGATTGTTCCCAAGAATCTCCAGAAAGGACCTTAGCCCTGCCCACACCTTGATTTTAGCCCAGTGAGATCCATTTCGGACTTCTGACCTCAAGAAAAGAAAGATAATAAATGTATGTTGTTTTAAGACACTAAGTTTGTACTAATTTATTACAGAGATAATAGGAAACCAACAGAGTCCTCTAACTCTTTGTATAAAGTCTCTAATAATGTCTATGGTCTTTTCAGTGACAAGAGTCACAACTTTTTTCTTGTAAGGTTGGTGTCTTGTAGTTTACCAGTTAGGCACTAAGGTAAGTAAAGATTAACGAACAGGCTTTATTGGGTCACTGTACAAGCCAGGATTCAGTTAGACCAAAAGGCCTGGGCCTCCTTGTCTTCATTAACTTCACACTGTGAGGCTTATGGGGCTGGCTGGACACAGTAAGAGTAGGTGTTCTGGGGAGAGACCTGGTCTCATCTCTCCATCTGGGGTAAGATACTGAGGATCAGCTTCATCAGGCCTTCTCCTTTTGCTGACTTCTGAATAGTAAATTTTCCCAGTTATTATTTAAACCATGCTTTGTGTCATTGTACAATTCACCCTGAGAATCTGGCACATGACAGGTAGAAACCTCAAAAGGACTCCCCTGGTACGATGGCTTACACATTTGAGGCCATTTCTGTCATTTCCAGCTGAGCTAGTCATTACTAATACTTGGTGAATACAGCAAAAATGGGATTTTTGTCTTCTTCTTAGAATTTTTTCAAGCATTGATCTTAAATTTTCTGGAGTACACTGGGAACTTTATTCATTTACACACTCATTCGTACAACACAATTCATTAAGCATAGGATTATAATCTACAGGATGAAAACATTGTAGATAAGATATTATTTCTCTTCTCAAAGACTTCATGGATGAAAAGGAAAAATGGGTACAGAAGTAGGAATTACAATGCATTATAATAAATGCTATAATATGGGTATTTGTAAGGTAAGGGAATAAGAAGATAACAGAGGAAAGTGTGATTAAAAGACATTAGCTATATAGAGAATCTGGACTCAACTATAATTATTCTTTTCTCAAATGGGAAGGAAGTACATCTTGAGATAAAATGATTAAAAAGAAATATGCTTCCTGACTAGGGAATACACGTCTGCATTTCTTGGCAGGAGGAAGAGCTAACTATGTCAACTCAAGCAGAGGCTTGACTATAGTAGGTGCTTAATGAATACTTGTGGAATGAATGTCTAAATGGGTAATTAGCAAAAAATAAATAAATAAAGCCAACTGTGCTTAAACGATCTTACTAATTACCACCGCTAATAAACGCATGCATTTTGAAGTAATTTATAATTATAGTTAGAAATACAAATCTTCTATTAAATTTAGCTGCGACAAATAACATGTGATAGTGACAAAAAGAAACCAGAGGCTTTGTGTTAAGAAAACTGACTTCAGACACCAACCAAACTGGGTTTGAGTCTTACCTATTCTGCTTATTGGTCACTGTAACTTTGGTCAAGTTATTCATACTTAACCTTGCTAAGTTAGTTTCTTTCTCTCTAAAAGATAAAATATTGGAACTTATTCTTTAGGAAGTCTGAGTATTAAAGGAGGAAGAGAATTTGAAATTCTAAACAGAGGGCCTAGAATTTAGTAAGCATTCAGTAAATATAAGCTCTAATACAAACTAATAATAAGCATTATCCATATGAAAAAACTTTTAAACATCAAATGAGATTGTATAGAAGTTGAAAGATTGAATCTGGAAAAATATTAGCTCCAATATAACTATTGTTATAAGAGATCCCATTGGAGTAATAATTTCTTGTGATTTTGGCCCATATGTTTATGTCAGAGGAATGGAACATGGCCAAAGATTTTCAAGTAATTGTACGAAATTGCTCCTGTTATGTAAAATTAATTGAGGGCTTGCTTCAGCAGCTGTTATGTGTATATAGAGGCTAAAAACCCTATTAAAGAGAGTGATAACCATATAATCATGTTTTTCACATATAATTTTCTGCTATCACAATGAAAGGTTTACAAATAACAGTGACTCATTTAAATGTTATTGACGCAATGAAATTCTCCCAGTGTAAGAATTACTCCTTAAGAATGGATTTTGCATTTTGGAAATTAGATGATTTCTTATCAGGATGCTATTTTAATGTAACATTACAGACAATTTTTCAAGACATCTGATTCAACTGATATCTGTTCAAGCTAAACATCTGCACTGGCCAAATCCACACACAGCAATTTGGCATCACCCTGTTTCCTTTTTCACATAGCCAAGAACTCTTCTGTAAACACTTACATAGTGTTTATAATGGAAAAATATTTAATTTATACTATGTTGTATGCTTTATGCTGCATTTGGCTGTTAATATCTCTGCAGTACAGATAAAGAAATCAACACTCAGATGGTTGAAAGACATACAACCAAAATCATAGCCCATAGCTTTAAACTCTGTTCTGACTCCACACCCCTGACTGTCTCCACACCACAAGTTATTGTTTTCACCTCCACATCGTTATAATTAATACACCATAAAGTACTTTGCAATATCATGCATTCATGTTAGTTTTTAAGTTTCCTTGTGAAATTTTAGATTTTTGGCAGCTGTCTCTTCCAGATTCTTTCTTTTTCTTATCTCATTTGACTTTGAGGACAGACACCTTCAGAAGAAGAAAACAAGTGAAGCTTACCATTGCTGACAAAGGCTGTTTTGATCTAACAATCTGTTATTAATTAAGAGGATCTATGGCTGGGCGTGGTGGCTCATGCCTGTAATCCTAGCACTCTGGGAGGCCGAGGCGGGTGGATCGCTCAAGGTCAGGAGTTCGAGACCAGCCTGAGCAAGAGCGAGACCTCGTCTCTACTAAAAAATAGAAACGAATGATCTAGACAGCTAAAAATATATATATAGAAAAAATTAGCCGGGCATGGTGGCACATGCCTGCAGTCCCAGCTACTCGCGAGGCTGAGGCAGTAGGATCGCTTGAGCCCAGGAGTTTGTGGTTGCTGTGAGCTAGGCTGATGCCATGGCACTCTAGCCCGGGCAACAGAGTGAGACTCTGTCTCAAAAAAAAAAACAAAAAAAAAGATGATCCATAGATTATACAGTCAATTCAGAGCTAATATTTAATGAGCCTGAGTTAATTTTCTCTTTTTCCTTTAGATGACTTTATGTGGCTCACAATTACAATTAAATTTTGGATAATTTACCCATTAGGAGCAAATATGGAAAATAAATATAGTTCTACCTATAAAGGACTCGAATACAGTATAGTCTAAATACAATACAATTTCCTATATGTATATTATTTAATATGCTATGTATTTTATTTAATTGTCTCTGCATTACAGATAAGGACAGGAACATTTAAAATGGTTAAAAGACTTATACCCCAAATCATAGCATGTGGTCTTAAACTCTATCGCACCCTTGATTTTCACCACATTGGCTCCACTTCATTATAATCAATATACCATAGGTGTATTTGGAATCCAAGTTAGGCTTATCTGAGCAGGCCTATCTTTCCTTTTCTGGATTGACACCAACCTGTGAAAATCCTGGTTGCCTGAGTGTGGGTAAAAGCAGTTGAAGAGCACCTCTTACAGAAAATTGTTAAAAGAAGATTTATCTCTGCCCAAGAGTTTGCGATAATAGGTATCTTCTAAAAAATGCACATATGAAACCTAAGGTATTCTTAACAGAGAGTGTTTGACTATGAAGCTTAAGGAATTTCTCAGAAGAATGTAATTACATAATTTTTACTTTTTGGCTATCACCTGTGAAATGAGAACAGAATTTTCTCTTCGGGGTAGGGAAACAGGTGCAAGAAAGGGGCTCTCTGTGCCTAAACACTTCTAGGAATATAGAACATTCCTTGGAGTAGACTAGTTCCCCAGGCTTTTTCATCTGATTTATTCACATGATAAATATCTGCAGGTTCTAGACTTAAACCTAAATTTATTGTTTTGCTAAGACATTTAATATGGATCTTGCTAAAGATTTGAGGCTTAAAGATAGACACATTTCGCAAGGTGTTAAAAAATTGTTGGTCCACTTATCAACAGCTGTCAATACCCCCAGCCAAAGGTCACTAGAAATAACATAGCTGGCAAAGTTTGATTTGTGGACTTCTCAATGGAGGCAATACTCACCATGGAGAATGGTGCAGTGTCTCAGCTAGAGGTTGTTAGAAAGGACTTATAATATTGGGTTTGTGCTAAATTATTTGGGGAAGGATTAAAGAAAGTAAGTTTTTTCTCTGGATTGGATGCAGTCAGAAATCAGGGATAATTCTATTATTAGGTATCTAGATAATTCTTATCTGGAAGGCAGCAGGAACAAAGTAAGGCTAAAGCTGTGATTGCAAAAGAAGCAACATGTAAGGATAGGGGGATCTTGGATCATTTTTGTGGTCTGGACAATATTCGTGTGTTTATCTGCATTCAGATCTGATTTTGTCTTGATCCATGCTAGTCATAGAATGGCCTAATGTGATGTTTTTTCTGTTACATTGTTTATGCTTAACTGGAGAACATCATGGGCCAGCCTTAAGGGTTAAGGAAACTTCCAAGTATCACAGAGGAGTAGGTGACAGTAACAGGACAGTTCCTGTCTGTCAGGCGCTACTTTTCTTACAGCTAAGACAGGTATGAATGCTTGTACAGTCAATAGTAAATCCTTGTCAGCAATTCCTTTAAAATATATCTTGAATCTGACCATTTCTCAAACCTTTCCTTGCTACAACCCTCGTCTAAGTCAACATTATTAATTACTTGGATCTCTGAGTCTAGTGGGTTTCCCTAAAAACTTGTGTCACCACTCAGAAGCAAGAGTAGTCTTTCTAATATAAACCAGATCATTTAACTCTTGTAAGCACAATTCCAAAGGCTCTCATCGCCTTAGGCCAGTATACAAAATCCTTGCCGTGATCTCACTCCTGGCTAGTTCTCTGACATTTTTCACTGCTATGCATGACATCTTGAGATTTTACACCTGCTGCGTCCTCTGTCAAGAGCGCTTTTCCTCCGGGTCATCACAAAACTTAATGCAGGTCTCTGCCCAAATGGCTACCTGTTGGTGAAGCCTTCCTTAAACTCTACTGTGCCTCTTCTCTTCCCTACCAGTGTTTTCTTTCTTCTTCTTCATAGCAATTCTTAATTAATGTATTTAAATTATTTATCTGAGTATGCGTTTATTGTTTTTCTCCTCTTCTGGAATGTAAATCCCATGAGACATGGGACCACAAGTATTTGGCCACAGCTGTATCCTCAGAGCTTAGTGCATTTTCTAGAATATAATAAAGACTTAATCATGAATAAAATCTGTATCCACAGTATCTATTTAGTCACTAGCTACATAAGGATCAGGTTCATTCTATGGTTAGGTAGTATTATTTTAATCATACAAAACTGTTTTTGTAAGCCAAGATGGTTAAATATTAGCCATTTCAGATCTCCTTAATAAATAAGAACTCCCCATCACTAAGCGTCAAAGGGAGTCAGCCCCACCCTGAAACAAACCAATCTGAGCAACAAAACCTCTACTACATGAAATGTACCCAGTTACATCTTCATTTATTATTTAACTTAACAAATATTTATTCAGAATTTTTCATCTCTTGCCTTTTTTGTGGTACAATGAATATAAAGATGAATAAGAAAAATTCTTCCTTCAAAGAATACACAGAGGGAAAATAGCTACACAACATAAAACAGTATGAAAATGCCCTCGTGGAGTTAGAGAGAGTACTTTATGGTACCCAGAGAGGGGAGCTCTGAATTCTGCCAGGATGTGATGTCTTATTTGAGCCTTTATGAATGAGCAGAAGTTCACTGAAAAAAACAAAAGAGATCGAAGAGAGTGTCATTCAGGTGGAAGGAAGGATATGGGCAAAGCCTGAATATGTGAAAGAACATGTGTTGTTTGGAAAGTATAAACATTTGCAGGAATAGAAAGAATGGAGCAGATTCCTGAGGCCTTTAGTGGAGGGAGTAGGCAGGACCTGTATACAACATAGTGATTCATCATAGTGGGATCTGCTAGATTCTAAGTGGCAGAATGGTCTTGGAGCTTTAGGAGTTTGGTTCTTCCACTGTGAGCCATACACCAGCTGCTCGATGCTCCTACGCTGCACTGCTGACGCTCAGCCCTTAGCCTTCCCAACAGGGTTTTTCATCTATAGTGTGACATGCATAGTCAATAGAAGTTTGTTTTTCTATCTTTATGCTCACATAAGCATTATAAAATATTTAGACCTAAAGGCATTTGATACAATGATTCATAGTGATAAAGCATTACAGAGAAAGTATATGATCACTAGTAAAAAAGTGTACTGAAAGAAAAAATAATAATTGATGTGGGGTTTTTTTGCCAGAACCAAAAAGCAGAAGCTATGTATCAGTACACATTTCTTATGATCCATCTCATAATGAAGTTAATAAATTAGACCCATTTCCATCGTTCTGATTTGTATTTGTTACATTGGTTTCCCTTGATTTTGAAGAAAAATACAAAAGGAAAAGAGAAGTGTGTGAAATAGAAACTGGTAAAATCGGTTTGCTATTTTCCTTTTGTTTATTTCTGTGTTTTTAAATAGTAGTATAAGTTGAGATTTTAAAAGAAAGCGTAATCCATATTATTGCATTATTGCATTCAGTAACCCTTCCTACTTATGATTTATCTTACAAAGCAGTTCATGAATTGATGATTTATTTTAGAATTCTCTGGGATTAAGAATTTAGGCAAATGTCAAACTCTACTTATTTAAATATAATTTTTTATTATTTACATCACTAGTTTATTTCCTGATTAGCTGTATGATTTCATGTTCTTTAGTTTCATAGTTACAATTAGAAAAGTAAAACTATTTGAAGATATGTCCCATGTAGTAAAAGAGATGCAAGTTTTCCAAAAGCATGTGCTTTGGCAAGGGAGATAGGCCTTGATGGTGACATCCCTGAATGTTACATACATATGTTGTTACCATGGGTTTGATTAACTGATCCCAAGATCATGCCCTATTTAATAAATCATACAAAATGGGGATTTTTTTTAATTGGTCCTATTTCCTACTTAATTCATTCTTTTCCACAGTCCCTTTCCCTCAGTGATATAGTAATCTTGGAACTTTAACTTACCTCTTCACTGTTTCTGGAACATTTATTATGAAAACAAATCTGATGATTTCACTTGGCTATAGTGATTCTTGAATAGATATCTATCCATCAATTTGTCTTATATAAGTGAAATTCTCTTTTGCATCAACATACCCTCTTTTGAAAATTTGAAGGCTAGTTTTAATAAATTAGATATAATTTAGGGTTTCAATAACTGCTCAAGTCCTTATCCTGAATAACTGGGCAACAAATGAATAATTCCTTCTTCTTTGTTACAAGCATACAAAACACTAACACTATCAGTTAGAAGCTGTCTGATCTTGGCAAAGTGACACAACACCTATGAGCGCAATCTCCCTCATCAATAAAACTAATTGCTACATGAATTAAGTGAGACTGCATAGAAGAGAATGCACACCATGAAGCATCAGGATGCAAATAATTTTCCAAAACCACATAGTGTATCCAACAGTTCCTAAATGAATAGCAAGTGCAACCTAATGTTGCACACATTGCACACATGACTCAGTGTCATGTGATTCATAACCTTCAGCAAAATATCCCTTGGTGACACCTAATGCACGATTTTACTTTTAAAAAATAAATAATTATTTAAAATAAAGGGTTTAATAACTTAGATTTTTTGTTAGTTAAATAAACTGCCAATAAAGACTTTTTTAATGAAATTATAAACCTGCATAATATAGACTATTTTAGATATCAAAATTATTATTGCAAAGATACGATGCTTTTATGGTGCTGATGAAATGTGGTATTAATACACAAAACTGTGCATTTCCTGAGCCTACTTATGTGCCACCATCAATTTTTTGGCCAGCTGTCAGTAACACTGAAGGCTGTTGCCTGCACTTTGGAAATACATATGTGCTTTTCTACTGCCTGGTAAGTGCTGGGAAATATCTCTTTGGGGACCTCTAATTTTGCATGCTTTCTGAAGGCAGTGACCATGTCCTTCATTTCTTTCCAAATACTATCATTACTTAAAAGCACTCAATTAAACAACTGTGTCTTCAATTCAAGGTATTGTGTCAGCTTTGGGGTGAAATAATGAGAAATAAGATATGATTATTGACCTCAAATATAGTCATGCTTTGAGAAACAAATGTGTACACCACTAATCACTAGTTGTTGCCCTGCCATCCCATAGCTCGCAGTGAGCCTCTCAGAGTCAGATTTGTGATATTCATACATATTAGCTGAACCTAAGGGGCAAAATAAGTTCTCCTTTCCAGGGATTTATATTTGGGCATAACATTTTTCTAGAATTAATGAAGTGAGAAAATCAGAACTGCCAATGTACAAAGCAAACAAAACAGTGAAAACTGTGCACTGCCCAGGGAGAGGGAGAGTGAGGTAAATAATTTCCTGGCTGCTTTAGAACTTTCTGGTCTTTGGTTCCAATCCCTCAGGAGCATGACTCCATCCCTGTCCTTGGACTCCATGAAAAACTTTCAGATTGCTATATTTTCTCTACTTTTTACTCTAGGTAATGCAAGATGGATTCTTTACTTACAAACAATAATTTTATTAATAATTAAAACTAATGTAATCCAATGAGAAAAGCAAGAGCCTCTAAACTTTACCTCAGAATCAGTAACTTCATTTTACTTTCCCTGAAATCTTATGATCACAGGAAGTTGGAAGAGCGAACTGTGATTTGAGGGGGAAGATGCTGAGGGAGCCCGAGGGAGCTGGCTGAGCAATAGACCATGTAATTCAAGATCTATTGGCCTGTTATTGGAATCAAACTGTGGAGGAGGGTTGTAAAACACGTTGATTATTTAGGATCTAATTATCTAAATTATTAATCATCCTTTCTTTTTCTCCCCCTAGTTCTATGCTTCTGCCAATTCTTTCAAAACTAGCTTTAATCCTATTAATCCCCCTGCCAGATTCTGGGAAAAAAAATTACAAAGGCAGGAAACTGAAATCAATCTATCTGCTTACCTCTTAGCCACCTAGTAAAAGATTCAGTGGAAATAAGGGTAAAGTGATGTCTTAATGAGATTTGGGAAATAACTGCAGATTTCATTTATGTCTGCTCAACCTGACTAATGGGTAAGTATACATAACAATTGTCTGTAATGCAATACTGAGTAAAACTTGCTGATTTTCCCCAGGGACACTGTAACTGTTCATTACTTTGCACTGCAGTATAAATTGGCCCAGTGGGGAGGCAGGCGTAGATTGAAGGGAGCTGTGAACAAAATTACATAGCTAACACTACAGGCACCTCCCCCGTGCTTGAGGCCCTGGAATCAGGCTCTTGATAAATTCAGCCAAACAATCTCTCTGACAATTGCAGGTCACATACCTAGATACACTTCTGGCAAAACTACAGGTAGGTATAGGGCTGCCTTGAAAGTAGCTTAGAAATGTATACCACTTGCCCCCAACACCACCATCGGGTAACTGTAGTCCAGAACATGCTCCTTTTTTATAGGAATAACAGCTTGCAATCTCTCTCTGCAAGGCTACAAAGGCAATTGGAAAAAAAATGTGAAATATTGACAAGAACTGCCTGGCATTTGCACCCCAGATTTACCAGTTAATGCCTACGTGACTTGACACAGGATAATTGCTATCTTTGTGTTTAGCTTTCTTAGTTGTATAATACAATGGACATGGTAATAGTACATCCATCACGCTTGTTATGCCAATCTAACAGGATGTAAATGTCCCAGCAAGTAAGTAGGGCATAAAATCTCTATACTTGTTACCTAGTGTTATTATTTCTGTTGCTATTATCAACCTATTATAACTCTGATCGCAATCCTTTCGTTATTAGAGAAGGAACAAGGTAAAAAGGAAAATAATAGTGGAATAATCATAATTGGCACAGTTTGAAACTATTTATATATACAGTCATGCAACACATAATATTTTAGTCAATGACGTACCATACACAGGACAGTGGTCCCGTAAGATTATATTACAGTATTTTTATTGTGCATTTTCTATGCTTAGATATATTTAGATACGCAAATACTTACCACTGCAGTACAATTATCAATAGTATTCAGTACAGTAACATGTTATGTAGGTTTGTAGCCTAGGAACAGGCTATACCACATAGCCTACATATATAGTAGGCTATACAATCTAGGTTTGTATAAGAACTCCACGATGTTCACATAATAACCAAATTGCCTAATGTATGTCTGTTGTTAAGTGACACACTACTGTATTCATTAGAAGCAGGTAAAATAAATTATACATTAACTGAACTAGACCACGTTTCTCATTGTTCTACCAGCTCTTGAAGAAAAACAATATTTTCTGGCCTTCCTCTGCTTGCTTGTTTAGCAACTTGCATTAACCAGGACACATTTTTTGTATTACAGTTTTCCAAAATAAATATTGGGGGCTCATGAAAGAGATTATCATTCCATCATTCCCAATTTCTTCTCTCTGATGCTGTTTTGAGAAAAAAAATGGGTAAATGGGTAAAAACAGAGGTTCCCAAGACGTATCTTCCTTGACGGGGTAGATTTAGCTTTTAGGAGTGGCTTACAGAATCTCACTTTGCTTCCACCTGGAAAAATTTGGATCTAGTTAGTCAGAATTCATAATTCCAATTCTGTTCTGGTCAGTTTTCTTGTATCCTGAAAAGATAAGGAAGACTGGGTCCGGGCATGATTCGTGTTTTTATTCCTTGTATTTTAGATGTATCAACCTAGAGATTATCATGGGAATGAAGGCATAAATACCAGGAATGGCATAAATAAATAAATGAGTAAACAAATACCAAACAAACAAAAAGACCCAAAACAACAACAAAAAAATACTCTATCAATTTGTAAGAAATATTTCTATTTTAATTCATTAGTATAAAACTCCTTTATCTATCATAGAAATAGTAATATAAACACAACTTACACATAGGAACTCTTGGATTCACTGCCCTGTTCTACCTCCCTTTATAATCTCTCTTAACATCAAGATCAATGTAGCCTTAACAGAATATTAAGCCTGGGGAGGATATGACTCTCTCTTTTTTTTCTTTCTGCTTACTTATTAATAATATCTAATTCATTGATTCTACAATATTTTTGAGCACTGTATAGTAAAATATTAACCTTACTCAATTAGGGGTCTGCCCTTTGCTCTAGGTCCTAAGAGGTAATCTCTAAACATTGGAATGTCTTGCCTGAAAAGTTTATTTATTTGGGGACTTTTGACTACCCTGGGTAGTCTATGTTAACAATGTGATTTATGGTGGGGGCTTTGGGCCACATTTTATCAGTTCAATCTCCAATGGGGCTGGAAACTAAAGCCGGCTACACAGGCAGTCAACCCTTACTATGTGACCAGGCTGCAATAAAGACTCTGGACACAAGGCTTGGATGAGCTTCCCTGGTTGGCAATACTCCATGCATGTTGGTACACATAATTACTAGGAGTTAATATTGTCCACAATCCACTGGGAGAGGACAAATGGAGGCTTTGCACTGGGAAGTCTCCTGGACTCTGCCAATGCACTGCTTCCCTTGGTTGATTTTAATCTGTATTCATTCACTATAATAACCTATAACCATGAGAATCACAGCTTTCAGTGAGTTCTGCCAATCCTTCTAGTGAATTGTTGAACATGAGGGTGGTCCTGGAGACTCCCAAACTTTATAAGCACCTGCTATGTGCTAGCTATTGACCCTAACACTATAAAGACAAATGAAAAACATCTGCCTTGATGCTATTTATAATCCAGTGTAAACCTCTATTTCCAACTAACTTCACAGTGTTGTTAAGAGGATGAGAGAAAGTAATCTGTATTACCAGTGGTAATAATGATGATGATAACAATCACCGTCACTAATGCATATTGTATCTTTATTATGGAAGACCTTGTCAAAGTGTTATCATATAATTATCGCACCCTTATTTTAGAAGTGAGAAAACAGAGGCACGGAGGGAATAAGTAACTTGTCTAAGATCACACTGCCAGGAAATAATAGAACTGGGACTTTAGGCCGTCTGAGCCAAAAGTTGTCTTCTTACTCCTGGTGCTTTATTATCTCCCATATGGAAATCTAACACTGCGTCTGGCACAACAAAAGTGCTCAATAAATGTCAGACTTCTTCTCTTCTGCAGGGCCTCCCTCAGAATATTATCTGTGTGAGGCTGAGAGTGGTTGGCTCCTGCAGAGGTGACATCTTTATTTAAAATACAGAATGAATGTCAAGGAATGTGATATCACCAAATCAAATATACTCATCAAGACTTGTATAGTGAGAAATTAAAAGATTTTGATATTTGTAAAGTAGAGGAGATGCAAATATAAGACAATTGATAAGCTGTATTTGGCAGAGAGCACAAAAAGGTGAGATAGATTTTTTTTTCATTTCAAAAATTTCCATTATTAAATACTTTTATATCAAATGCTTTGAAAACTCATATGTTCTCATTAAGAGAAAAAAATAGTAGTAATCTTGAGCAAAAAATAATACATTAAAATTGGAGTGTGTTTTTTTGTTTTTAAAGGTATCATAAACATTATCAAAATTGTTATTCAGCACAATAAACTTTATTGAGTTCCTACGACGTGCTCAGGCAGTATTGTAGATGCTGAAGGAGTAAAGAAAGAATAACGTTAAACCAGTCTTCAGAACACTCATGAAGATGTGCATGTTCCTGGATAATAATATCTAGTGATAGTATAATTCATTAGAAATAGATATAAGAGGAAGAGATTAACTGCACCTGGGTAGGAGCTTGTTCAGGGAAGATTTAAGAGCTGAGGTGACATCTGAACTAATTTTGAAACTGATCAGAAACATTTAGAAAGATCATATGTCAGGGAAAAAAGATATTCCAGGCAGTGAAAATATAAGAAAAAGCATGATATGTTCAAGCAACTGAAAATAGCTCAGTGTTTCTCGAGTGATGCCTACAAGTGGTGGGCAGAGGAGTATTTGAGCAGGAGGATGTATAGTTAAAGAAATAGGAAGGATTAGAACCCTAAAGAAGTTGTATGTTATTTTAAGGAGTTTCGATTTATCCTGTCAGCAATGGTAGATCCCAAAATATTACAAGCAGAAAAGTGACATCAGATTTTTATTTTAAAAACATCATTCTTTCAAAAATTACTTTTTAGAGGAAAAACTTAGTTGTTTTCTATCATACAGATCAGAACTCTGATATACTGGTTAAGCGTGTGTTCACAAAGGCCAGAGGGAATGGATTCAATTCTTGTCTCCACTTATGTACTAGCTGTGTCCTTGACCAGGCCAATTAAAGTCTCCATGACTTAGTCTTCTCATTTCTAAAAGAAGGATAATAACAGTTCTCATTCAGAGGTCTGTTGTAAGACATAATTGAGATAATGTATATTAAATACTCAAAAGAGAAAGGCCTCAATAAATGTTACTTATTAACGTGGTTATTATATTATTATTATTTCATTTCCTTTTTCTACCTAATACTATGGGTAACTTAAATTTTAAAAGAAATATAAGTGCTCATGTATTTAGGTGACTTATTCTTCTTTAAAATAATGTAACTCCTTGTTTTTGCAAATTAACAATAGGTAAGCCAAAGCTGACACCATAAGTAATAAAGTCACTTCAAAATGCACTTGGAGAGGATCAAAGTAAAAAATGAAGTAAATCTGTAAAAATCAGCTTTTGAATTTGCATCACTCCAGGCAAACTAAGAAACATCAAGTGGAATATTTATGAAAATTTAGGAAGTTTGAAAGGATTAGTCAAAACTTCCCTGACTAAAATTTCAATTGAATTTCTAAATCAAATTACTTTTAAACTTATGCTTATTAAAATAACTGAAAATGTATTTTTCTATTTCCTTCTTAGTTTTTACTGATATTATACTTTAAAATTTTATATTTTTTGTCCCTTATAACCAATGATCTGATAGTTTATTTAGGTGTTAAAGGTGTCTTCAATGCTATTGACTTTTTCTTTTTTTTTGTATTTTCTTTCTTCCAATTCCTGTCTTTATTTCATATACATACTTATGCATATCCAAAGCCTATTCAGCACAGCTATATTTTTTTCCTCCCATAGCAATTTCCAATCAGGTTAAGACTCAAGAAAAGGCCGGGAGCGGTGGCTCACTCCTGTAATCCTAGCACTCTGGGAGGCAGAGGCAGGAGGATCGTTTGAGCTCAGGAGTTCGAGACCAGCCTGAGCAAGAGTGAGACCCCATCTCCGGTAAAAACAGAAAGAAAGAAATTAGCTGGAAAACTAAAAATATATATAGAAAAAATTAGCCAGGCATGGTGGCGCATGCCTGTAGTCCCAGCTACTCGGGAGGCTAAGACAGGAGGATCACTTGAGCCCAGGAGTTTGAGGTTGCTGTGAGCTAGGCTTACACCATGGCACTCTAGCCCAGGCAACAGAGTGAGAGCCTGTCTTAAAAAAAAAAAAAAAGACTCGAGAAAAACTTACCATTATACATTTTCTTAGGCTTAGATATTAAATATAAAACACTTTGCTTAATATTAATGTTTAATAATCGATCAGGTACCTTATTCTGCATACCAATTTTTAGGTAGAAACTTTAAGTTTCTATCTAAAAATGGCCCTTGTCTGTTTCCCATTTTTTCAATTTTGTCTGAACCATCTTTGTACTTTCAGTTACACTACTTTATTTTATTTATTGCAGCAATATCATCTTTGGAAATAATAAATTTCTCAAGGACATGCGCTTGGTTCTATTTTACCTGTAGAATTTACCTGAAGTGATCTCTAAATGACAAATCTATCAAGCAGACATTAATTGAAAAAAGAAGTCTCTCAAGAGATAGTCCAGGACATGCTTTCCTAATTGGGGACAATATCACCCCCAAGGGCATGAAATAATCTTAGATATGAAAATGGCTTATGGTCCCCCAAAAGGTTATAGCATATAAATGGATATATATAGTATATCTGTGATATAACAGTATATCTATGGTATTATAATATAATGGTTGGAGGGAAGACTAAGAAAAAATGCTCCCTAGGTGGGTGATAACACAAAATAAAAAAATTGGGAAACACTGGTCTTAGATAATTTATCACATAGAATTTCTTCTTCTGTATTAATACAAAGGGATACTCAGAGTAATTTACAGATCAAAAATGTCATATTTGTCCTACCCCAATGAAAGCATATGTAAATACTGGACTTTTCCCAATTTCTCTAGGTTCCTGAGTTTGATTCAAGCACTCACTTTAATATGTTCACATCTAATAGTTGTATTTGCCAGTTTATCTACTTGCCCAAAATATAAAGTTTAAATGTAGAAATTGAGCACACCAGAGATATAGCACTGGAATGAACTATTCTATAAAAAATCCAATTCTAATATGAGATTTCATAAATATTCCCTAAGTTTAAAATCAGAGACATAAAATGACTGTGGTTGGAAGAGAAAAAAATCAAAAGAAAAAAGTGTAAAATATACCTAGCCAGCAACTGTTTCCAAAGCAATAAACACTTAAATATAACTTAGGTATCTTCAGATTGGTTAATGGACTAGCCCATGTAGTGAATAATTGTATGGGGAAATTATGAAAATATCTTGAGATTATAGAACTGATAAAAATTATTTATAACTGCTACACTTCTCCTATTAGTTCCCTGGGACTTTAAAGAGAATCATATCACAACACCTAAGATATATTTTAAAGGCAAATTTACTGTGTGATCCCAACATGAACACATTTGTAAACGTTTCATATCTACTAGGCATCAGAATATAATTTTAACTTTTAAGATAAGAAAATAGCAGATCCATAATGCAAACTAAGGTATTTCTTCAGTACCTGGAAATTTCTTAAAAAAAAAAAAAAATCTGGTAAAAGTCACACTAAAATATCTTTTTATTAACTGTAGTGTACACAAACATAAAAGCTGTAAATTATGCCATCCTTGACAAGAATATAGTTATTCCCTTTCCTGAATTTACAGAGTAAAGAAACTAAGCCAAATAAATGAAATAAGTTATTTGTTAGCACAAATAAATCATTTTTCCCAACCTAATCTAGTCCATCTTTGACAGTTTCCAATCTACCTTAAACTCATCTCTTTTTATTGAAACTGAATTGTCTAATGTCTCTTGTCATCTAATGTGGGGAAAATACCAAAGTCTCTTTTTCATTCAAAATTCTGAATGTCTTTACTGCCTCAGAGCCTAAAAAGTAGGCTTCTAGACATTTGTTATGTTTCTATGTAGCCATTAGATCTATAGGAATTGGTGTGCTTCTTTGACTTTATTAATAGCCTACCTCCTCACAGCACATCAATTATTTAATCCATAGAAATTACTGGGGAAACTGGTCCAAAACTAAATTCTCGGCCTAAGTTCCACATATCAACCTCGATACTTTCAATCCAATTAAACCAATATGCATTGACATAGCGTATAGAAATAAATACATACTTATAATTTTAATAAATGAAAAAAGTGAATATGGGATCTTTATTTTTCTGTTATAAAAATATATATAATATATATTTTACATGTGTATATATATAAATACATACATAGCATCAGAAAAATATACTGAAAGATCAATTTGCTAAGATCAGTCTTGATCTTTTAAACAGCAGAATTGAAAAGATTGAATGACAATTTATGTGCACAAAAAGGACTAGTTAAATCATACTTTATTTTGAAAGTTTAGTCACTTTAGATAATTTTTAAAATTTTTGAATTTTAAATAATTTTTAAAAGTGGACAACACTTCACACTTATTATTAATAGAATGGATAAAATCCAGAACACTAGCAATACCAAGTGCTGGCCAGGATGAGGAGCAACAAGAACTCTCATTCAGTGCTGGTGGGAGTCCAAAATGGTACGGTTTGGCAGTTTCTTACAAAAATAAACTCACTCTTGACATATGATAGCAAGTGAGCTCCTTGGTATTTACTCAAAGAAGTTGAAAACTTGCATGTTTGTAAAAAAATGCACACAGATGTTTATAGCAGCTTCATTCATAATTGTCCAAACTCAGAAGAAATCAAGATGTATTTTAATCAATCAATAAATAAAATGTGATACATAAAACTGATATATTATTGAGCATTAAAAAGAAATAAGCTATCAAACTATGAAAAGACATGGAGGAAAATTAAATACATGTTGCTAAGTGAAAGCCAATCTGAAAAGGCTACATACTATATGATTTCAACTATATGACATGCTGGAAAAGGCAAAACTATGGAGACAGTAAAAATACCAATGGTTGCCAGGGGTTTAGGGAGAAGGAAGGAAGAATAGGCAGAACACAAAAGATTCTTAGAGCAGTGAAAATCCACACAATGCTAAAAAGGTAGATAATGCCATTTTACATTTGTCCAAACCCATACAATGTGTAACACCAAGATGGAACTCTAATGAAAACTATAGACTTTGGATGATAATGATGAATTAATGCAGTGGTAACAAATGCATCACTCTGATAGGGGATGGTAATTGCAGGGGAGGCTACACATATGCGAGGGCAGCCAGTATATGGAAATTGTGCTTTCAGTGCAGTTTTGCTAAGAACCTAAAACTGCTCTAAAAATTAAAGTCTATTAAAAAAACCTTTTAAAGTAAAAATAAAATAAAATAAATAAAGCATAGTTTGGGTTTGTAACCAGGAGTGGAGAGGGGAGGTTGGTTATAGATTTCTAAAGAGTTATTTTTTAAGTACAATGTTCCAGCATATACTCTGTGAAATTGTTTAGTATATGCACACATGTATTTCTTAACTTTTTAAGAGAAAGTTCAAAACTTTCATACTTTTTTCTAAAACAGTAAAGAACCATTCACAGAGACATAATCAAGAGTTATTGGATGGGTTCTTGTTTTGATTATTTTAATTTTTGGTCTATATTTTTTCAAAAGTATATAATTTTGTTTGCTTAATTATGTCAATTCAACAGGTAAGATAATCATAGTACACAAAGGATGTTTATTCATAAATGCGGCTCTACTTTAAACTTAAACCATATTTGTAATACGTCAGAAATCAGCCAAAGAACATAAATCATGACAAGTAGTAATTACTGAGTATAAAATTCTAGAAACTATTATTTCATGTTCTAGTATATCATTTGAAATATCAAGCTATATTAATTTTAAAAATATATCTTTTAAACAGTAAATCTAAAGTACAAGGCATTTTTATACCTGAAAGTAGGGAAAGCTCCAAAGTTCCTAAGCCAATCTCAGATACTTAGTCTTAGCAAACACGTATCGGCCTATATCAGTGTCTGCAAGGACACATTTATGCCGTCCTTTGCCACAGTGAGCTAAGATATGACTTTCGTCTCCAGTCCTCTGAACTACTGAGGAGAGTTGGCTAGTAAAAATGAGAGAATAGTAATGGTGAGATAACACTTCAGTCTCATCCTTCCTGCCTATGTGTGAAATCCACCAAACCCTGTGGCAATGGCAAGGGCCATTCTCAGACTGACTTAACTATCCCTTCTTCTTACATGTGAACAATATAAAAAAGAAATCTCATTATATGTTTGGATTAACCAAAGATTAACTGGCCATAGGCATAGGCTTGGCAGGCAAACACTAAAGAAACTATAAAACCAACCTTCCAAAAAATAAATTGGGGTCAGCACTTAATATATCCATGTCAAGGTGTCAGACCACTCTTTTAATGGTGAGAACTTAGCAGGAATCTAAGGTCTTCAAAAACTGCCATGCATCTCAGCGAGATGATGGCATTATAACAAGTTACTGTTTGGTTTAAAATAATCCTCTTGTTTAAGTGACAGTTACTTGGGATTTTTATTTTTTTTTTCTACAATTCTATTAAGAAAAAAGTAAGTTTTCATGACCTGGAAGTGAGAAAATAAAGACGATAATAACACTGCAACCAGAATAGCCAAGCAAGAGTTAGAGAAAAACATGGTTGCCCTAGTACAAATTATACAAAATATAATTCATTCACTTAAAAAAATGAAATAGCAACTGATAACTAATAATTTTTATTCTTCCCTGATTATCTGGTTCAGAATCTTCTTGATCACTTATGTTAGTTTATACAACGATGTTTAAAGATTAAAGAAGTGAATGGAAAATTTATAATGATCCAATAGCAGGTTTATATTTGCAAATAAATCCAATAAAATGGAAACTCAATAATTTATTGTGGCCCCATAAAATAACTTCAACTAGTAAATATAAATGACTTCATCAATAAGATGATTCCGTGAAGCTTAATTATAGCAATTAGAGAGAAGTTGATAAGTATTAAGATATTATTGACATTAATTTTAAAAGAATTACTTGATAATAGAAATATACAATGTAAAAAAATGTAAGGGAAAAATGCTTAAATAAAGATTGCAGTACCCCAACTGTTTTATACTGCAGCATATCAATGCTGTTAAAATATATCAACCTGTATTAACATGTGAATATTATAAGAATTAACCATGAATATTCTTGAAAACTATCCATGATAAGATCTATTAGCTCAAATAAATGCTTCTTGCAAATAGATGTTCTAATATATATTAATCAGAAATTACTGATGTTATTATTGCAACATCCTATTGATGTCCCCTACCTTAGAAATCCTGAATAAAATAAAAGTTGAAATAAAAAACAGTAGTTGGTGTTTATGTATGTTAAAGAGAGTTATAATTTTAGCAGATCCCACAACAATCTAAAAAAAGAAAAAATATATTATATATTTTTTGGTCTAATAAGTGGCCCTTCAAGTTATCAAGTAACCTGGTTTAATTATAGAACTAGATAATATTACACTTGCATAAATACTTAATGCTATAATGCAGTAAAGGATGAAAATTAAAGCAATAGTAAGAATATTTATATCATATATACATAGTTTTCATTTGTCTAAATATAAGAAAGGTGAACTGTATGTATGTTGTCTATAATCCTGACAACATTCTGATTTTGGAAACTAGAAAAATCCACCCATATTCTGTAGGGAAATTTGCTTCTCAATATCACCTGTTGTACTACAAGAGGGGGAAAAAAAACATGAAATGAAAAACAAAATATCTGAAACCAATATGAAACACATTGCTGGTGTGTAGAAGTCTTCATATACACAGCAACTTTAGCTATAAATATCTATCACAAGAGAATTTTCACTCTTAGCATGTGTATATCAATTTTCTCTAAGGGTGCTTTCAGTTTAATCAGCACAAAATCAAAGGTGAGAGCCAGCTTTCACACGTTGGCATGAGTGAGCATGAAAAAAGATGGAAGGAAGATTTTGAAAATTATTAGACTAAAGATGTTCATAGAATCCATTGTTATCTCATGGTCTCACCTAATCCCTATGGTGAGTAGGAACTGCAAAAGACAGGTGTCACCAGTCATCTATTGATGTATTAGGAAAATAGATGGCCATCTCAGTGGTCTCAGTAGTTACACTAAATGGACAATGTCAAATTACCTTTCAATAAAATCGTCAGTCCATAACCTCTATTACATATCAATATTTTTCTTAATGTTTATGTAGATACCTCTCAAACAAATATTTCTATGCCCAACCCCTCCTCTCCAGAAAACAACCAAACCTATTACATGGCATACTTATATAGATAGTGGGAGCTTCATTATTGAAAATAGTTTTGGAGTTTTAATATGAAATCATAAAATTAAAATAAAAAATATTGTTCTATATGATGTTATTATACCCAATAAAGCCTTAGACTGTGGATTTCAAAGGCATATGGTATGATAAATGAATGAATGTCATATATACATATAGGAAATGTCACTCACACTCATAGGTCTTAATAAATTTGTTAGAATGTCTCCATTTTCTTCAGGGTTCATATGTTCTTGAGTTTCATTTTATTATAAATAAATTTCCATTTTTTTCTGAGAAAGAATCACAAAAATGGATGAAAATATATAGTCTACTTATTAAAATAGTTGCCTGATATGTACCATTCCTAATAAAAATGAGCTGCAAACAGTTTTAATACCCTTTTAGCCCACTAACAAGTTTCCATTAGGTAGAATAAATTCTCAGCTTTAAGTTTACAAGGTTTACAAATTGTTAGAAAGTTGTCAGAAATTCCCAATGATTTGGTCAATAGTGATCTGTTCAGTGAATTTAGTTCATGGATGATAAGGTTTCTAAACCAGTATATATAAATTTATGACCTATTTTGATAACAGTGACAAGTGCACATATAGAAAATTTTCTAATAAAATGTTAATAATGTACTAGATAAAGAAGAAGGAAATCATATTTCGGTCTACACCTTGCAAATGATTAAATCCTTTAAATGTTAGCACAATGTAGATGGATATAAATTATCAACTCATGGTAAGCCTTCTTCATGGAGGAATTTGTAGAAGAAAAATAGATGGCCGTATCAGTGGTCTCAGTAGTTACAAATTACATTAAACAGACAATGTCAAATTACCTTTCAATAAAATCATAAGTCCATAACCACTATCACCTATCAATATTTTTCTCAGTGTTTACTTACATACCTATTAAACAAATATTTCAATGTCCAAACACTCCTCTCCAGAAAACAATAGTATATCAGATTGTTTTATCCAGCATGACATATGTAAGATTGATGTGTTTTATATGTACACATATCACACATACACATTCATATATGGAAAGATAAGGGGTAGAACATTACATTTCAATCTGATGATGAACCCCAAGATATTTTCTCTGCCTTGGTGTCTTGGATGTGTGTTTCTTGTGCCTTTCTTGTGAGTCCAATTTCTCTGAGAACAAGTGACACTCTGCCAAATGGAATGGTCCCTGGTGATGATTTTTGGACCAAAAATGAAGTCTTCCCAAGCTGGGTACTTTCGAGTCGTTCTTTCAGGAATGTGTTTGGGAGCTAAGTTCTGCCTGTCTCAGTCTCTGGTATTTTCTTAGAAGAGTACCATGGGACTCAGGAAAATTAACAGGAAAAAATCAAACAATCCTATCAAAAAGTGGACAAAGGACATGAACAGAAACTTTTCAAAAGAAGACAGAATAATGGCCAACAAACATATGAAAAAATGATCAACATCTCTAATCATCAGGGAAATGCAAATCAAAACCACAATGAGATATCACTTATCTCCAGTGAGACTGGCCTTTATCAAAAAGTCCCAAGACAATAAATGTTGGCATGGCTGTGGAGAGATAGGAATACTCATACGCTGCTGGTGGGACTGCAAACTAGTGCAACCTCTGTGGAAAGCAATATGGAGATACCTAAAAGAGATACTAGTAGATCTACCATTTGATCCAGCAATCCCATTACTGGGCATCTACCCAAAGGAACAAAAGACATTCTATAAAAAAGACATCTGCACTCGAATGTTTATAGCAGAACAATTCACACTCGCAAAGATGTGGAAACAACCCAAGTGTCCATCAATACATGAGTAGATTAATAAAATGTGGTATATGTACACCATGGAGTACTATTCAGCTATAAGAAATAACGGTGATATAGCACCTCTTGTATTTTCCTGGATAGAGCTGGAACCCGTTCTAATAAGTGAAGTATCCCAAGAATGGAAAAATAAGCATCACATGTACTCACCATCAAATTCGTTTCACTGATCAACACGTAAGTGCACATATAGGAATAACATTCATTGGGCGTTGGGCAGATCGGAGTGGAGAGGAGGGGATGGGTATACACGTACATAATAAGTGTGATGCGCACCGTCTGGGGGATGGACACACTTGAAGCTCTGACTCGGGGTGGGGGAAGGGGGCCAATGCCAATATACATAACCTGAACATTTGTACACCCATAATATGCTGAAATAAAATATATATCTATATCTATCTCTCTATCTATCTCTCTATCTATCTATATAAAAGAAGAGTATCATGGGAACTTGGAAGTTAACCTGCCATGTAAGGACATTATCTTTCATTATGTCCATGGAAAAGCAAAGAGCTGATGATCTGTAATAAGAAGTATCTTAAGTAAGAAAGTACATTTTGACAATTATATAATGGACTATCAGTGCCTTTCAATGATTATACAAATGTATCCAGCTAGGAATTGATGCTAGAATGAGAAAGCTGGTATTTTAGAATGATTTTATTTCATTCTGCCTGCTTAATATAATTTTGCATTTCTAGCTTTTGCCTGATTATGGCACTTCTGTTGATACTTGTTTCCTCTTAAACAATGTAAGTCCCATGCAGAAAAATGGCAGATCTTACTCCTCTTTGTATGCTAGTGGTATTGCATTTATTGCTTAACAATCTGGGTTTAATCCTTGCCCACCCAACTTGGGCAGGTTACTTAGTCTTTCTTAGACTCAGTTTACCCTTATAAGTTCCTACATGTTAGAAAACTGTGGGAATTTCAGCAATACTACCAAATGCCTTACAAGATGCCTGGCAACTTCATTGCTCAATGTATGTTAGATACTGTTATTTTCATACATATACTCATTAGCATTAAGAGAATGCTCTGACTATAAAGCTACTCAATAGATATGTGTTGAATATTAATATGAAACTAAATTAAATGTAAAATTATAGATCGGGGACCAGCAAATTGTAACCCATGATCCAAATCTGGCCTGCTGCCTGTTTTTGTAACTACAGTAAGCTAAAAATGGGTTTCACATTTTTAAGGCATTGTAGAAATAAAAACAAAACAAAAATAAATAAAAATACATAACATACACCATATGTGGACCATAAAAGCTAAAATATCTACTATCTAGCCCTTTACAGAAAAAACTTGCCAAATCCTTTTATAAATAATCTGTATGACTTGTTAAAAACATAGTAATATTTTTTGATAAAATAATCTTAGAAAATTCTCCTGATGTATGCTTGAGAAAATTTTTAAAATTTATAAAGTTATGTAACCACTTTACTAAGTTGTCATATAGCTTTACTAAGCTTCTATCTCTCATAGTTTCTCTCCTCTCCAATTCATCCTTCATATCAGGGCCATACTATCATCCTATAGCACCATTTTTATCATGTCACTCCATTTTTCAAAAATACACATTTAATACACAAATGTATACAGAATTAAAATTATCAAGTTCAAATACTTTTACCAAATATTCAAGGCTAAGCTTTTATTTATTTCTGATATTTATCTCCTACTCCTTTGGTACATATATATATAATTTCAGCCATATGATACTCTTAATAATACTGCATATATGCATATATGTTGTGGTTTTAAAATAAGACCACATATTTTTTGTTCCTCTTCTCTTTAAAGAGTTGAGTCTAATTCTCCTTTATGTAGTCCAGTTTTCTAAATTGGGTTCTAATAAATACAACTGGTGGAAGTAATGCTATATTGTTTTCAAGGTGTGTTTCTAAAAAGAACAGTTTCAATGGTTTCCTCCTAGCTCTCTTTGCCATGGTACAGCTCACTCTGGAGGAAGCCAGCCATTTTTATTTATTGAAGACACTCTGAAGAGGTCAATATAGAAAGGATCTGAGGCCTCTCACTAACAACCAGCACCGACACACCAGACACATGACTGAGCCATCCTGGAAGCAGATTCTCTAGCCCCAGTCCAGCCTTTGGATGACTGCAGCCCTGGCTGACATCTTGACTACAACTTCATGAGAAACCCTGAGCCAGAATTGTCCAGGTAAGCAGCTCCCAAACTCCTGGCACACAAAATATGAGGTCAATGAATATTTATTGTGGCCTAAGCCACTAAGTTTTGTGATAATTTATCATACAGCAATAGATAACAAATATATGAATCAATGCCATAATAGAACGACCTTTCCATTCTGTTTCTGCTTTCTATCTAAAACCTTCATCTGCAAACATCCAAATAAATTCAATCTTTCTTTCTGAAGACTTCTATTCAATAGACATGCTAATCACCAGGTAACTAACTGGCCAAATTTTCATATTTATTTTATGTACATATTTTACATATATTTATCTCTGTGTAGCTATATCTTGAGTCTTCAACCAAAACAAAACTCAAAGGGCAGAGGTTACATCACTGGCTCTCAGCAACAAACTGGGACTTCTGCTCATAATTTGTCTTTGATAATTTTTTTTAAATTATACTTTTCAAGATGGTGATAGCCACAAACTATTGATGTGGGGAACGCTTCTAAAACTTAGGGATATTTATATGAACATAAAAATTGTTACATCATTTCTTATATGTTTATAGCTCCTTACCCACATGAAATCTATAGGTGTAACTAACTGAATAAAAATACAATTGTTACCAGGTGACATAAAAAGTATAGTAGTGTAAGTGTGTTCATTTGAAATGCCAAAACCAACATTTCCCATATTGTTTTACTGACTCCATGAATGAGTATTTATGAGTATGGTACTGGAATTAGTCTGCCTGAGTTTAAATCACAGCTATACTTATGAAATGAATTACCTTCAAAGTTATTTACCTTTTCCATGCATCAGTTCCTTACATATAATATGGGGCTGAGTTTTGTATCTCCCTCATTAGGAAATAAATAAGAAAATCTGTGTCAAACACTAGTGCAGGGTTTATCACATAGTAATCGATAAGCAAATGTTACCTGTTATCTTATTTATTTATTTTTTAACTGTTTACCTTATTGTTTAGTAGAAGACTAACAGTAGACAGGGATGACAACCTATAAATTGAATAATGCAGATGATAGGTGAACCTTTAAGCACTCTAAATTGGAATATTTTGTATTCTTAACAGACCTTTAAATCACCTAATGAGAAGCAGTTGTATCGTAGACCTATTGTGAATAATACTGCTACGTGGCCATCAAAATCCTTTACTCTTTTCACAATAAAGAAATTGTAACCCGTATTTGGCTGCCCAATTAGGTATAGAATTTCACATTCCATCTTCAAAGGATGGACTGTATGTCTAAGCTCTTGTTAATGAAATGTCACTGAAATGTGTAATTTCTCCCTCCCTTGCCTAAGAGGAAATATTGGATACCCTATTTATGCTCTTTGATATCCATAATGTGCAGAATATCATATTCAGAGAGACTTAGGAAACTATGTTAAAATTTGCAGAGTCACCATTATCCTATATTCCTAAATTGACCCCTTGGATTATAAATGCCTGGTGATCTGCTATGTTGTGCCTGAAGATTTAAACAAGTAAGGAATAAATTTTATCTTGCTTGAGTCATTGAATATTTGATTTTTTTCAGCTACTAGTGATTCCTTAATACACTCTGCATTGGTCCAATAAGACCTTCATGAGCATTAATTGCAGTGGCCACTAGGGGACAAAACTTAGAATTATTAGATGTTTCATTTTGATAATCAGAGGAAAACATTGAAAAAGAACTCTTAAATATCACACATAGTCATATATAAATACATAAACTCTAGGTAAGACTTTTTCAAATGTTTATGATGCCAATCAAGAGTGCATATGAGTAAGTGTATTTAAATCATCTTTAACAAATATACTGTGCCTCAAGATTAGCACACATTTAGATATGTGTCTATAAATAGCCACATTCACATACACATATAATTATCTTTCTGCTAAAATTTTGGGCAATTTTTTGATGTATGTGCCTGGGATAAATGGGTTGTTTTATTAGTCAACAAAAGTTACTGACTCTTCTGTATTTGCCATTGGGATTATTATCATGTAAATATTTCCTAAAATTAAACCAGTATTAAGAAACCTAGGTAAGAGAGAGATTCCTTATTCATTAAGGAAATTTTGGGCAATAGTTCTTTTTTTTTTTTTGTGGCTTTGTCCAATTATTTGTTTCTGTTCTTAAAGATAAGGAAACAACCTAGATTTAGGCAATTAGAAAGACATCAGTTATCTTTGAACGTGGTTTTGATAGAGCAACATGATTTGACCAAATTGCAAAGTATTAAAAAGTTAATCACTGGTGAAACATGGAAGCAAAATATGTAGTTCTCATTTCCCCCAATTCTTTGTTGTGAAAGAAGGTAGAACAATAGCAATTTCAAGTACAAACAGGATCTGAGAATGAAGAAGTTTTAAGAAGGAGATAGGTGGTTATTTTTACATAAAAAGGGGATATCATGATATTATCAATTAGGACATTAAGAAAACGCCAAGGGATAAGGATGGCATCAAAGCATGGAGTGAGAAGGAAGACTGAGGGAAAGAACATTTGCCAGAGAATCTAAGCAGCACAAATCCAAGATTAATCTTTTTTAAACCAGCTTTATTGAGATATAATTCTAAAATTAATTTGGGAGACAAAGACTTTTTCCTTTTTTTTTTCAAAGACAAAAATAAGAAAAGAATGTTTAAAAACACAAAACACTTTTGAAATAGAAATGTTCAAAATGCATGATATTAAGATGATAGAATTTGAAAGAAGTTGAGAAAGGGAACAAATGTTAAGGAAATATGTAGAAAAAGTAGAGCTTTTTTTTGGAAAAATAATTTAAAGCATATTCCTTGTTAGTAAAAAAGAAAGTGATGAGAAAAAGAACAGCTTATGAGCAAACTAATAGTTCAAATTGTCAAATACAAGCTCCTATAAAAATACTGCAAAATAACTGTTGATATGGCAAAGGTGAGTTCATTCTTACTGTGCTAAAGCAGATCCCTATCTTGATAGAGATTTAGAAGTGTATCAGTATGAGGGCAACGTCAAGGTATTTATAATTTGGGGAATTAGCTTAAAGTAGGTCTTTCCATGCACTGGCTAAATTCAGATTGGGCAAGGTGGTTGATATAATATCAATAGTTTAGAATTGATGAACGTACCAAAGAAAATATTCTGAGGTGAGGGTTTTAAGAATCTTGGAAAATAAACAATTGTTTGATGCTATTAAAAAGTGTACAGTCTGGCAATCATTTCAATGGGTTTTGCAGGCAGTCCCTGAAACACACACTTAAGTTTTTCACAACTTTTATCTTCCTGGGCAAGAGTTTTCTGGGATAGTAAGAGTGGTGTTGACGAATATAGCAGAATAATAAACCTGTGTTAGTGAAGACAATAAAATGTAGATAGGTGTAGATGTTTCTGCTGTCACTCCATTTACTTATTTTTTTTTAAGTAGAACTAGGAACGTTTCCTATATATAGCAAGAATTCCTCTGCTAGGAAGGGAATGATGCTGAGGAAACATATAGTTCAGCCTTAATCAATCAAGCTCTATTACAAAAAATATTCAAAATCTTCAAAACTCATTACATTCTAATAATGCATCAGTGTGCCATCATCCTATACAGAGTTGAATATTTTCAGTGATTTTTAAGAGTTTGTTGTCATTTTCTTTGGATTTTGCTATTTTTCTCATTCTTGAGATCTTAAAGTGATCCCTGAAGGATCCCTTATCTTAGCCTGGTACTCGACTCCATGCTTTCTCTTTATAATCTCTTATTATTATTATTATTATTTCAGGATATTACATGGGTACAAATGCTTTGGTTATATAAATTGCCTTTGTACTGCCCAAGTCAGAGCTACAAGCATGACAATCCCTCAGACAGCATGCACTGCACCCCTTAGGTGTGAATTTATCCAACCCCTCCTCCCCCTTCCCACCTACCTGACGCCTGATGAGTGTTACTTCCACATGTGTATGTAAGTGTTGATCAATTACTACCAATTTAATGATGAGTACATGTAGTGTTTGTTTTTCCACTCTTATGATACTTCTCTTAGAAGAATAGGCTCCAGCACCATCCAGGATAATACAAGAGGTTCACCATTTTTTTTATGTCAAGTAGGTACTCTGTGGTATGCATAAACCACATTTTTTAAATCCACTCATATATTGATGGGCACTTTGGTTGTTTCCACATCTTTGCAATTGTGAATTGGGCTGCTATAAACATTCAAATACATACATCTTTTTTATAAAATGTTTTTTTTTTTTTTTCTCCTTTGGGTAAATACCTAGCAGTGGGATTGCTGGATCAAACGGTAGTTCTACTTGCAGCTCTTTGAGGTATCTCCATACTGCTTTCCATAGAGGTTGTACTAGTTTGCCATCCCATCAGCAGTGTATGAGTGTTCCAATCTCTCTGCATCCACAACAGCATTATTGTTTTGGGACTTTTTGAGAAAAGCCATTCTCACTGGAGTTAAGTGATATCTCATTGTGGTTTTAATTTGCATTTCCTTGATGAATAGAGATATTGGGCATTTTTTTCATATGTTTGTTGGCCATTTTGTCTGTCTTCTTTTGAAAAGTTTCTGCTCATATCCTTTGCCCACTTTTTAATGGAGTTGTTCAATTTTTTCTTGCTGGTTTTCCTGAGTTCTATATAGATTACAGTTATTAGCTCTTTATTGGATGTATAGCATGCAAATATTTTCTCCTATTCTGTAGGTTGTTGATTCACTTTAATGATAGTTTCCTTGGCTGTGTAGAAGTTTTTTTTAATTTTATCAGGTCCCATTTATTTATTTTTGCTGTTGCTATGATTGCTTTTGGGGTCTTCTTCATAAATTCTTTGCCTAGGCCAATGTCTATAAGAGTTTTTCCAACATCATTTTCTTCTAGAATTCTATAATCATTTTTTTTTTCAGAATATTATGGGGGTGCAAATGTTTAGGTTACATATGTTGCCTTTGTCCCACCTGAGTCAGAGCTACAAGTGTGCCAATCCCCCAGACAGTACACACTGTACCCATTAGCTGTGACTATACCCATCCCCTCCTCCCCCCATCACATGTCCAACTCCCAGTGAATGTTCCTACCATATGTGCACATAAGTGTCAATCAATTAGTACCAATTTGATGGTGAGTCATGTGGTTCTTGTTTTTCCATTCTTATGATATTTCACTTAGTAGAATAGGCTCCCCCTCCATCCAGGATAATACAAGGGGTGCTAGTTCACCATTGTTTTTTTGTGGCTGAGTAGTACTCCGTGGTATACATACACCACATATTATTAATTCACTAATGTATTGATAGGCACGTGGGTTGTTTTCACATTTTTGCAATTGTGATTTGTGTTGCTATAAACATATGAGTCCAGATGTCTATAATCTTAATACATTTAGTCTGTGAGTATAACTAAGAAGTACAGAAAGTATGATATGATTTTACTGTGTTTTTATGATTTACACATTTTACCAGAAAAGAAACTAAGTATTATAGTTAATAAAAAGCATGGTGATATTTATTTGCCTTATAATAACTGTATATCAAGAATGATACATGAAAAATTAATTTTGATTCTGAAGCATTTAGTAATGCATGCTGTTTGTTAATACTAGGAAATAGCAGAGAATTAAAATTAAAATTGGAAACAATAGTAGCAAGGAAGACCCTTCCCCATGAGAATACATGGGATTACTAGGACCTTAGACAAGCAGCTCTAAGTATAGCCAACATGAGCTGAATCCCAGTTAGAGAAGCATGCTAGTCTTCAGTGTTTGCATATTCAAATCTTCCATTAGTTTGCCAGCAGCACTTCAGTTTTAACATATATTCAGGACTCTATTAAATGACTGTAGATGTATTTTTTTTAAGTTTTAAAACATTTACACTATGAATATATCATTTTACTTATTTATGGAGTTTAAGAGATTAATGACATCTCCTAAAGCAGAAAAAAGGAAGAAAAAAATGGGAAAGAAACCATGAAAGACAAATGATTAAGTAACCTAGATTGTTTTCTATTAAAACTTCAAGGCAGAATGAAATATATAGTGCTTGCCATTGTTTTAAAAGGCAGTGGAAATGAAAGCATAATAATGGTATAATTATAAATCTTTGAAGTTCTTCAGTGTCTAAAAGCATTAAATCTATTAATTCGGGAAGATTGTGCTCATATCTAGCTCAAGACAAATATATTAGCATTATACGTTTCACAATGGTATAATTTAAAATGCTGTCTACAAAAGAAAAATACATGCTTTGCCCTTGGTTAATTTCTTTGTGTTCCTTTGCCCGTGGTTAATTAAACAGAAAGTAGGATTCCATTGTGAGAGTTTCCCCCACTCATTGGGGCCTTCCCTAACCACATCATTTAAAATACAGCCTTTCCCTCCACAAACACACACGGCACATGCTCACAGACACACATTTCCTATCCCTCTTTTCTGCTATATTTTTCTCTACAGCATTTATCACCATCTGGCATACCTGTTAATTTTAAATCTTTGTTAATACTTATTTGGTTAAGATTTCTGCCTCCCACTCCCACTTCCACACTAGGAATTTTCAGCAACATAATCACAGGAACATTGTTTTGTTCCCTGTTTTAATCTCAAGCTCAGGACACTGTCTATCACATAGTAGTACTCATTAATATTAATTGCAGAAAAGGAGGCAGAAGGGAGGAAAAACCGGAAGAAATTATTGCTAAGGGTAAATCATTCATTAGACAAGAGAGGTGAATGGTGCAGGGGCAGAGTTAGATTCCTAAGCCTTCCTGGACACAATTTCATGTTTCATTTTTATCCCATTGTGGTGACAAGAAAAGAGAGCCTAGGGCTGGATACCTTTTGGGAGTCTCTTCCCTCACTTCCTTTTTCTTGGCATCCCTTTCCCTGAAATTTCATTGCACTGGGATGATTGATATACGGGTTTAGGAGAAAAGTGGTCAAGGAGAGCACCAAGCTTGGTTTTAGTGCTGAAGTTGTCTTAGTCCTGCCTACACAAATGATGGTCCAATCAATGTAGGCTTTATCTTGGTTTGGGGACAAAACTTCTTAGCGACTACTAAGAAACTACTTGTGTAAAAAATTATCAATGATGTCCATTGTGCAAAACCCAGAAAATGATTTTCAGGCTTCGAGATATGTGATATGTCATCTGTACTCAATGACAACGACCGTGTTTCTTTTAAGCCCTCTGTTATTTTGACTTCCATGACACCAGACTGTGCTGTTTTGTTCCTAGCCCATGGTCTCCTTTTCTCTGTGAACTTTACGAATATTTACTACTCTGCTAGGGCTATAAATCAGGGTAAGATATACTTCTTTTCTTTTTACCTAAAACTCCATCTGTTGCTAAATAAATAACTGAGCCAACTTCTCCAGTGATTTTATAACAAATAATGGACATGATATAAATGCCATATGAAAATTAAATGAAAAAGATTAAGATAAAATGGCAATATTTTTAAATGCTTTCTAATTGCAATGGCCTTATGTTATCATTAGCAAATAAAGCAGTACAGAATATATGATATATATATTGGTCAAAATATGTTAATGATATTGAATAAAAATCCATATTTCCAACAGCCTTCTTGATAACAAAAAAATAAATGACTTTTGGCCAGTCATGGTGGCTCATGCTTATAATCCCAGTACTTTGGGAAGCCAAGGTGGGAGATTACCTTCAGGCCAGGGGTTGGAGACCAGCCTGAGTGACATATCGAGACCCCATCTCTACAAAATATTTAAAGGTTGTAACAGCTACTCAGAAGGCTGAGGTGGGAGGACCACTTCAGCCCAGGAGTCCGAGGTTGCAGTAAGCTACGCTGGGGCCACTCAAGCCTGGGCAACAGAGCAAAACCCTGTCTCTAAATAAAAAGATAAATAAATAAAACCATGACTTTAGCCTGATTTCTTGATTGTTTTTAACTAATAAAGTACCAATGAAGTGGTTCAATTAGGATTCAGAAAGGATTATACTATGGCATTTTTTTATTATTTACTGTGCATTTATTATTGTTATATAAAACCTGAAATTTCTTTGCATTAATATTTTAAAGCTGTTCATTTAGTGAAGAATATTTTATGTAAAACTAGATAATTCAATATTTAAACCTACTTTAAATATTTATTATTACCTATTGGTTAAAGTTTTCTCCCAACCAGTACCAAACTAGAATGTTCAGCTCTATCATCGCTCAACTTAACCAGACATATGTACTCTGATTTATAATGCAACTTATTGATTGTAAACAAAGGATAAAGAGTACCACTCTCAACGTCTTTGCAGTGTTTAATTTCTATTCTCTCCTAAAGATGAAGATGATGATAAAAATAATGGTAATAATAATAATAATGATAAAATGAGGAAGAGGGAATAAAAAGATCAGATGCTACTATTTTTTGGAGGACTTTATGTCAAGAACTGTTCTAAACAAATGACATGTATTAACTCATTTAGTCTCCATAGTGACCCCATGAAGTGGGTGATATTGTAATTACCATTTCATAAATCAGAAAAATGCCATCAGTGGATGGCATTACACGTATCCTTGGTTGCTGTCTCCTGAATTTGGAGATTGTTTTCTAATGATAATATTCTTCAGAGTTTATCTCTTTGACATCTCTTTTGACTCAGGCTAGATTCAATCTATATCAGAATGAGGTCCAAGCACCATAGGCATCCTAGTAAATTGAAATGTTTATACAAAATAAAGATCCCTGGACTCTACCTCCAATTGTACTGAATTAGAATATCGAGAAAAGGAAATGGGAATCTATATCTTAAACAAGATTATACTGCTTTTCATACACATTAAATTTCAAAATCCTTATTATAGGGATCTTGTCAATTCTTAATGCTTAACGAAGAAGAAAACATCAACATTACAATAAGTCACAATTTATAACAACTTTACAATAATTTTGAAACATTTAGAAAGGTAGCCATGTGAGATGATGGATACATTAATTTGCTTAAATGTAGTAATCATTATACATATGTATATCAAAACATCATGTATATACCTTAAATGTGTACAATAAAAATAAAATAAAATAATTAGGTTTATCATCATAATATCCAAGTCCTGAATTTAACTGTAAAATGTAGTTCTGAATAATGGGAAAACATAAAATAATTTGCATGACATTTTAAACCAACATATTATCAGCTTCTATAAATTTATTAATTTACACAATCCATTTCATAATTGGCTCTACACTTTTTTCAGGAATTAAAACTGAGTTTACTCTCATACAGAATTTATGCTTTCTTAATTTTCAGATGAAAAACAGGTCATCTCTTGTCTTTTGACACCTTTGAAAATCTTTAGTATTTCTCAGGGAATATTAATAGTGGCTAAAGAATTCTGCAAATTCTTTCATTAACATGGGATGTAATTCAGCTAGATTTAGAGACTAGGACTAAATTAGGAAAGATACAGAGATTCTTGGCCAACGATGAGAGTGATTGTGAGTCAGAAACAAACCCTCGCTGGGCAATTATACCCCATTTTGTTTTATTTATTGCATTTATTAGTGATTCAAAGCATACATGATGGGTGAGCTTGGACACATCAAAGGGCCAGGAGTAAATCAATGTGTTTTTCTCTAAGCAGTAGTCATTTCTTTGGTTATTTTCATATACTACATTCACAATTAAACTCATAGTCCTATCTCTAGTAGATTCAAATGTCTGCTTATTACATTTTATACTTAACAGATTTGAGCTACATTTTCTTATTAATTCTAAATTAGGTATCACCTACCAATTAAATGTGCTTAAAAAGTATTCAGTGTGCTTCCTGTACTGTCAGAGTTAAGTACTGCCCTCTTTTCATTCTTTTTTTTATCAGTTATGATAATGAATGTATATTATTTATATCTAAGATATCCACATTTTCTTTACTGCTATACAAATTGTTACATGTCTTTGTTTAGGAGAACAACTTGAATTTACCATCTACAACAAAACTTACTATTTCAGGAAGTAAGTTCTGACACACAGATTACTGGAAGAGTAACCTAGCTAGATGTCCATGCCATTTACACTTCAAATTGAAATACATTTTCCTTCTCTTTTCCTCCTCAGCCTTCCCACCCCACACCCATGTTTACTCTTGCTTTGATTGTAATATTGACAATAATATTGGCGACTTTAGATTATATGGAGCATGATTTTATTGAGGGCAACTATATCTGGATAAAGGAGATATGAACATTTCTTGGTAAATTGTTTGGCCATTGTGATTGGCCATAATGACTAACAAAAACAATAAAATATATCCCTTTTTACTGAACCATTTTAAAGAGAAAATGGTAAATTACAACAATCGAGTTTACTGTCCAATTTGATTCATGCTATCCAGTTCAGTTTCTACACACTAGCTCTACAAGGCATTTTATATCATACATCACAGAGGTATGATTTTACATAGTTAATACTCCCAGATTTAGTTTCTGAATTATCATTCTACCTATCCATATTTGTAGACATCCCTTTGGTAGAGCCTTGCTAGTTTCTTTCACTTCATTTCTGCTTTTCTTTCCATTTGGTGCTCCATTTTATCCATAGTTACTACACTTCCATTTTAATTTTTCTTACTTTGGCTAATTTTGTCCTTATGTCCTCTATTATTTATCCAGAAAACTCTGCAGAAACTCAGAAAGATTGATCCAGACACAATATCATAGCTTAGTATAGGAAATGATTTAAAAAGTGCAAAAATTCATTCATTACAGAAATATTCTACTATCAACCATGCTCCAGACACTGTGACTGAAAGATGAATACTACTCAGTCTCTGTTCTAAAGGAAATCATGGTCACATTTCTACATAAAGACATACTTTCATTGTTCCTTTTTTTGTTCCATATTATTAGATTTCTCCAAGATAGTACCCAGTAACATTCAAAGCAAATTATAACTACAGAATTAAAAGTTTGCAACATCTCATTTGGTGGTAAGAAGATGTTTTTCAATGATTTTACTCAATGTTGAGGTATAACAATCATTTAGAGTGTAAGTTGTGGCCCAAAATAAAGTAAATAAAATTTAAATGTTGAAGTACTTGAAATTAAGTTTACACATTCTTAAAAATCATACATAAAATTAGAGTTTCAGTCCATGGTGAGTAAACATACATGGTGAGTTCCATTGTATGCTTTTAGGTTTAGAACACCCTCTCTCGATTTTGGAAAGCAGTTGGAACCTACAGTTCTTTGCAGTAATTTTGTTTTATTTTCTTTTAAGTATTCATGAAACGTTGAATCCTCAACTCTGAACTTCTGACTAAGATTCTTCAGCAGAGAGTGCGTTCTTTTTTCAGAATCTGATAAATTACTTATAGAAAGCTATTTCAGTGACTGAAAATGTCTTGTTTATTTTAGTAGCACAAAAATAAATTATATTAAAACATTTTGTGAATTAAAGGCCTGTATTACAGTTTAAAATGAAAAATTGATGGCAACACCATGGTCATATATAAAGACTTTATAAAAAATAAAGATTAACACTAGATCAAAGTGTTACGTGCTATATTTATTTCGCTGTGATTCTATCATATATAGTAATTAATAAGTATTGGCAAAAATAGAATATCTATATCAAAATGGCCAAAAATAAAGCTTGATAGTATTGTTTTCCTTTTTTTCCTCTCTCTTAGGCATTATAAGATCCATTATTATACTTTTAGTCAACTGTTCAGAACTATTATTTCCCACAATAGCAACTGTCCATAAATGAGTCTGTGTGCCACTGGTCTATCATAGAAATCTTCATTCACCATTTGAACAGGAGGGGCTGAAAACCATATATTTGTTTAAAAAAAATAGCACATCAGCAGTCAGACAGGGGAAAGTCTCAATGTGGATGCTCTCCTGATGTTTGCTTGTCATCTCTACTACATCTCTTACGAAGGGCAAGTGGATAATAAAATGAGGAAAAACACAACAAAGATCTATGTAGTGAACCCAAGAACAAGCAAAGGGGCATGGATACCTAGAGGCACTGAATTTCTAATGTTGACAAATGGTAATTGACCACCACAAGAAGAATTTATATGATGAATATTCACTTTTGCATTTCCCTTTGAAAACTAACACGCAAACCCTCTTGGAAATAAATAAAAAAATACAAGAGATACTACTATTTTTGCAGTTATTACTGAATAGCATGCTGGCTCTGCTTCCCTAATAATTACTTTCTTTACCATAATGTGAATGATTAAACAGACAGTCTTACCCTATCCAAAAATAGTAGGAATTCTTGCTGCATTATTTCAGCCTTGCATTCCAAGTTAAAATGCAGAGGCAAAGTGAATTCTGTAGTTTCTATAGCCAAATGAAAACACAGCACCTATATATAGGGTTTATCATTTTACATGGGAATCCATGTATTTCAGAACAATATAAAAAGAACCATTGTGATAAGAATCTAAGGGTTCAAGCTATAAATAAAACCAACTCCAGAGACCAGTGATAATTGTCGAGTAAATGTAAAATGACTGCTGAGTTTGCTGGCAGCTTACAGTCAGCTCATTAAAGTTATTCAAATGTTTGTTTTATAAAGGAATTACTGAAGTATTAAAATGCTAAACAAAAGAAAACCCAATCTTGTTTTATCCGCAGTCTTGCACATACTTCATAACACATTAAATGAATATTTCCTTTCTATACTATGAAAGTCACCAGAATACTGTCTTTGTTCACCTTTATAATAATGTTATTTGCTAAAATGCTGAACAAATGCCCCATCTGTAATGTGCTACTTTGCTCTCCAAGCACTGAGGATTTCCCTAAAGAGTATAATCCCTTACAGGAGTTTTTCACCCATTTAATGATCAATGACATTGTGCTCATACTAAAATTATTTTAAACAAAAAGTTAATCATCTCTGGATTCTGTTGTTTTTCTACAAGTGAAAACTAAAAATTGTTTGTTAGTCTGTCGAGATGTTCATCAGATTTACATTTTCCTTCTCATTACAGAACTTTAAAATGAGCCACACTTCACAGCTCAGAGTGTGGAAGATGTCATTAAACTAGCAGTCTAATCAAGAAGGTGTAAAAAATTTAATTAAACTAATAGCAGGCTGACTCAATTATTCAAATATATATCAAAACACATGCTATACATGTGATTACAATCATAACTCATATACAAGTTTTATTTACTTTTTGCCCATCTTATTTTATGCATGTATTTATAAGTATTCAAGAATATATATACACATACGCATACATGCACATATAAATATATAAAGTGTGTATATATACATACACATACAATTATAAATACCACCGTAAACAAAATGTAAGCATTTTGAACATAGATCATTTCATTGTTTGTCTTTTTTTTAAAGAGTAATGATGCAATACTAAAGCCAATATTTAAGAGATCATTGCGTATACCTTCCTTTGCATGTGGATATTGCTTCTCTATTTTAGCTTGGTATCACTGCTAAATTCAGCCACTCTTATTTTTTTTTAATTGGCAATATTTATTTTTTGTTAAAGGGTGTTGAATTTAATAAATTAATGCAGTTTAAGACATCGATTCTTATTTCATGAGTAATATCATTTCTCTGAGTTACTTTACTATTTCTTTTATGAAGCCCTTACTCTTGCTTTCTTTATCTGTTGCTTTGTTACACTTATTTTATTCAAAAGCCCAAGAGTCTTCAAAGGATTTCTGTGTATAATTCCGTATAATTTTATCACACACACCAAAAAAATCTGTGGTTTTCACCAAAAGCACAAATACTAGAGTTTTTCCTATGAAAACTGGCCAGCATTGCTTTGTTTCAAAGTCATTAGTTTATAATCACCTCTTTTCCTGATATCTTACAGAGGTCCATTCTGAGTTAAGAAGGAAACTGGAGGAGAGAGCAGTGTAGTTTGACACCAACAAAGAGATGTTCTCTCCTACTATAGAAACAATTGCTATTTTGCATCAATCAAAGGAAGAGTCTACCTTTTCAGATGGTAACGATGCCATCTTTGCATATACCAGAAGTAGATTATAGTTTTCTCAGAGGCAAAGAAGAAAATATAAAATTACCTAGGTTTGGGATATTGACCTAAACAATACCAAGAACAAGCCAGAAGAATCACTTAAGCTTCCATTCTTCTGTTTACCTGTCCACAGGCTGGCAAAGTAGGTCTCTCAGTGTTCCTGACTGTTCCAAGTGTTACAAATTTCAGAGACAAGCATATTTCTCAAATTGTTTTTAGACAGCAAAGATGACAAAGACACCCCAGTGTATCAAAACGAAGAAAACTAAATGAGTCTTTTAAGAAGAGTCTGCACAAAAGATCTGTACCATTACTGGAAAGAGGCATTTTTTTTTAGTATTGTTTTTCCTTTAATTCATTAGTGCCATTCTTACATAACACTTGTCTGTGAAGCAGTTAAAAAGTAGATTCAGTAAGTAAATCTGTGTTTTAAAATAGCAGCCTTTCCTTTAACAGCCGTGACAGCATATAAAAACCAGTGGCCATGCTTCTGGCTAGCATTCATATTATCATTTTTTTTCTATGAATAACTTCCTAATAAGATGTGTCTAGATATCTTCTATGTAGATTGTAAAGCTTCATATCAGTATGAAACTTATGCCTTACTAAATATGACCATAACATATTGTCAAGAAAAATAACCTTTCATTATGGCTTTAAGAGACTTAATTGCTAAGGTCACACCCAGGTTTTGGTCCGGAGGGACCAAGACTTACTCCGATGACTGCTGGCTCTCAGCTGTACTTCTAAGCAATCTTTAGACTACTTAGTAAGCATTATTCCAGATGGCCCATTGGCAGCTGACAGCAACTCTACCCATCACAGCATATGGTCCACTGATGGCTGATAACTGTCATTCACGCAAAACTCACTAGAGCTATATGCCAATCATAAAACACTCACTAAAAAAGAAGATCAAAGCCTGAGCTGATATGTACTTTCTGTCCTGATTAGATACTAAATAATTAGTCACTTTCACTGGAAACTTCTCCTTGGATATAGCAAAAAAAAAAAAAAAAACAAAAACGTAAAATAAACCAAAACAGAAAAAAAAAAAAAACTGACAGGTAGAAAATGGTTGCTAAAATATTTTAGGGGAAGGATTGACCACTAAAACAACCATCTTCCTCTATATGAATAATTTTATTTATTTTAATGATATCTGATATAAGTTTATTTAAAAATATATAAGTATATTTTAATGTAAGCATATTTTTTCAAAACTCTTTCATCAGTTTTCTACAATTACATGCACGTTTGTAAAATGCTTAAAATATTTGTTAAATAAGATTAAATAAATACAAATTTAAACCTCACTTAAGATTTTATAGTGCAGAATTTCTTTTTACTGCCTCAGTAACATGAAAAGCTCATAACAGATATATCTTTAAATGACACTTTTAAAATTAATAAGTTATAACTGCAGGGTAACATATTTTCTTAAAGTATCACAAATTGCTAACAGCTATCTTTAACGTTTTGTTTCAATGTCGTTGATAGCTATGTTTACTCTATGTTTTAGAGAGAATTAGAGAAAGAAAACTATGCTTGGAAGAAAACTTGAGGACCCAACCTTCTTAAGATTTCAATCTTCTCATGCCAAATATAGGCTTTAAGAGGATGTTAATTTTAACAAACCAATATGAAATGATCAGTATAAAGGATCAAAATGAGTCAGGTACAAAAATCTGTTTGGTCAAACATCTTTTATTAAAACTTATAGGATATTTTGCTAGGTCTACGGTCTAACTTTCTGGAATAGTTAAGAATGAATGGCAGCATGGGGGGAGGGAGACATGAAAATACTAGGGTGGCTTCGACAATTGCATTTGTCTCGAGGAAATGCAGCCTGGAATATATGCATTAGTATAGGGGCTGGAGTTGGACACACTTGGCCTTAGACAACTACTGAAAATTTCTAAGTCATGAAAGTTTCTCTAGTTGTAAAATAAAGGTAATAATAGTACCTGTCTCATAGCTTGGATATGGTAATGTCCAAGGTATAATAAGTCCCTAAGAGGTGCTAGATACTATAATATTATCAAATTAATTATCACCATTAACATCTAACTGATCTAGGGTTTAAATTTATCTAGAACTAGAAAATACCTATAATATTTACCTTTATATAACTTTTATCAATAAAAATACTGCCTAACTTGACATAGAATTTTACAGTTTATAAATTTATATTAATTGTCCTCACATCACAACTCTAGAAAGTAAGTATTGTTCTCCTTTGTCAGATGAGGGAATTAAAGCTCATCATGGTTAAACAATTCACCTAAATTCACAAAGCTTTTCACTATGAAAAGCACAATTAAAACCATGATGATCCTATTCCCTACGCCACTGGTTCTGCCAGCTCCCTAGGGTGCCAGCACTAACTTCTGTATTTGCTCCTCTTTATGGACCTTGGATTATATAAGTTCTGTTAAAATTTATGCTCTGTATAAATGCCTCAGCTTGGATAAACGTATAACAACCTTCATGTACCTTGCTCCATAAGGGAAATACTGGTTGGACAAAATAATTTATGTTTTAGACCAAGAAATTTAAAAAATTCATTATTTCTTATAAAATGTTCGTAAAGACAATTTGATATCCTCACATGTCTCATTGTAGGCAAATACTGGTGCTTGTATCTCAAAATAATTTTGTACTTTAATTATAAAAATAAAAGAATTTAAACAGATATGCACCTACAAATGAGTTTTTACTCTGAGGATGCCAGGCTGTTTCATATCTCCTTATTTGTGCTGACAGAGCCTCGTGTTCCTTCTTTGTTGGGACTGAGCCCCCCGACTTTTACTCTGCCATCACATCTACCTGCCTTGCATTGAGAACACGTTTCTCTTTCTTGTGGGTTCCTCATATACGTCCATGTTACTAATATAGCTCCTCACGTTTTTGTTTTATTTTTAACAAATTCATGGTATGACGTATTATTCCATTTCGAAGTGTACAGAGACAATTATGCATGTTTTGGTTTCTTTCTTCAGAGATGTTGCTTGCTCAAAAGCAGTCATCATGCAATGCATTCATCTGAGGGCCCACAGAGAAAGAGACCTGGTTTTCTACTCCTTTACTTTTAGCTGTTTCTGTAAATATAAGATTATACACGCAGGTTCTCATGGCATGCTGTGTCTTCATTAATATACGAATATATTTTAAGATATATGCTGGCAGCCACTAAGGACAGGTGTCTTTGGTGCATCTTGTTATATATGCTTTTTGGTTTTGCTAATCAAGGCATATAAAACAAACACCTATTAATTTAAGGGCATAGCTCAATGGTCTCCTTCACTGTAAAGCCAGTTCTAACCTCATTTCTCACTTTCAAATAGGGATGTCCCCTGTTCTTTGCATTTCAATTTTGTAGATTAAAGCATTATTATCCTGATTCTTTTACCTAGGAAGGAATATGCTCTTATGTTATCTGTCTAATAATATCACATATGTGTTTGATGAATGTTACCGCATAGAAAACACTTGTCACCTAATTTGGAGCATGTCTTTGGAAATAGATAAGAACAATGGGAGGGAATGCAATGTTATACAGAAAAAAGTCATAATTTTATAATTAATGTGCAAAACTAAAAGTTGACTCCTAGGGTCTATGTTTAGGAGATGACAGCTATATTAGTAACATGAATATTTATATTAAAGTATCTTTAACATACATATTTAAAATCCTTTTCAGAAAGTTTAAGAAAACTATTTGCAGGGCATATAAAGCAATCTATTTGTCATTTTAAGCTCACAATTGATCAGAATACTATATTTTAAACCATTACATACTGATTTGGAATATCATTGGCAATGTAATAAATCAATTACTGTAAATACAAAAAATGTGTTCTTAATTCCAAAGACACCTATTGAGATAAAAATTATGAGCAGTTAATTAATATGCAACATTTTAATCTAAAGAATATATTTTAAATGTCAATATAGAGCAGAGACATCTTAAAGATCTTAACTACATTAAATAGCCCACAAAAATATGTCTGAGATGATGTGTTAGCACATTTATTTTATTTCAAATTTAATTGACTGTTTCTGTACTTAATTACACATCTAATGTAGGGTTAATGTAAAATATTTTAAAAATTGTTTTAAAATGTCATTAAATAGATGACTTTTTGCATGGTCATTTCAAAATGTATAAGTTTCAGGAATAAAATTACCATGTACACCGGCTATAATGATTCTCTGTTATATAACATAGTAAGTTAATAAGATATTTTACTAAGAATCTCTTTATCTCTAGTCTTCATTATAACTAAAATATGTTTAAATAAACTCCATATGCATCTTCAGTCTCCCATGTAAAGGTATTAAATAAGACATATGTCTTATTTCATAATAAAAATATAATTCAAGGCACTTTTTAAACTATTGATATAAAGCATGACACAAATATATTAGATGGCAGCTTTTAGACTACAGAAATTCAACAATGCTGTTCACTTAACTAAAATTAATAGTCAACTCTTAAATAATAGAAATTAGAGAATAATTATCATTCGTTTGCTTTGCTTAACCCTCTATTTTACATTTATTTTAGCAACTTAAATATCCAAGAATTGAAAAATATCAGACATTCTTTCTTTTAAAAAGGGATGACTCTTTTAATTTGACAATGCTGATCATCATTATCTATTAGAATATATTAGAATATGTCCTCACTCAGAGTAAATGTTAACAGAATCATATCAGAGCCTATACTTAAAATGATTTTTTGAAAACAGCTGGAGGTAAGTAATTGTACTTTCAAATAGAAACTCTTTCCCCCACGGTTGCTATTGGTGTAGAAGATTCTATTCTCTGAATGTAATTTGTTTTGTAAAAACACTATTTTTTGTTCTGCACAATGAGAACTTCAATAGATGTTGTTAAAGTCTCTGTGTTTTGCCATTTTTGTGAACCTTGTAAATCTGGACAGGTTATGACTCCCAGTCAGCATGGTCCTGTCCCTTGCACTTCTTTAGTGTCTTAATATTGGAACTTCATGCATTCTTTCAGTAATATGCAACCTTTTACTTCCCCCAAATGCTGCACAAGGAGTGGGGGTTTGAGGAGGAAAATACTCAGAGAGTAAATATGAAACTCTAAAGTGTTATTTGTTTCAGTTTTTTAGGAATCTGGAATAAGGATATTTTTGAAGGACAGTTTTGCTCACTATTTCCTGCAAAAGCGACTTTAATGTTTCAAGGACTCAAGGAAGACAATGCAAGTTGGCAATATTTGAACAAAGTTCAAAAGCACAGTCTATGGAAACTGAACAAGAAAAATGATTGTTCCCTCAATTGTAGCCAATGCTAACGGTACAAATGAATAGTATCCAGCAGGAAATCCATATCTTGCACAAAGTGCTGTCTTTAAAACATTGTAATAAGGTGTCCTAATAGCACTTTACACCACTCATACAGCATGTAAAGATTCTCAAAGCATTTTGACCCTCATTTTCAAAATTGTCTAGTATATTCAATTTTATAGAAAGAAACTAAAAGACAGATAGAAGTGACTTGTTCAGGATCTTATGACTAAGGAAGGACAGAGCCAGATTCTCCTTACTTCTGCTGCTTTTTTTTTTTGCTATATCACATTGCTTATCACTGCATTAGAACTCTATTATAAATCATGCCTTCGAATCATTTTTATTTATTTATATTGCACTTTGTTCATTCCAAAAATATTTGAAGAAGCTTTAAGAAATCCTTACAGTACAGTACAAAAAAATGGACAACTGTATGACTATAAAATGGGCTAATAATTATGCATAAAATGTTTTATTCTCTTGTATAATTATTTTATGAGGGTTACACATTTTCACTCTCAGAAACTTCACAGCAAAGACAAAGAAAGAAAAGTATGAGTTATACAATTCAGTCTAGTAAAACAAATCAGGTGTTTAGAAATGACTTTTTTTTGTGGCTTCTGGCTAATACAGGGACAGTAGAGGAGGTTGGCTTTTCTTTTCATGTGTTTAGACCTTTGAAGTACCTATATTTTGTTTCTAAAATGTGTATACAAAGAAATATACTGTACAGAGAGAACAAACCATTTCTGGACTATCTACTTTCTAAGATAATAAAATGGGTATGCCACAAAATGAAAGAAGCCTGAAAAGACATTTAATATCACTGTGACCATTTGCCGAGTTTCTGAGAAGAATAACACCTTCAATAAATTGCTACTTTAGGACACATTAGAAGATAATATGTCAAAAATATGAATATTGTTCTTGAAAAGATAGAGCTTATAATCAACATGCAGAAGAAATTAACTTTGTATATGCAGATTTATGTGTATGAATGTATACACATATATAAATCATATACATAAATTGTTTTCAGTATTCACATTTGCATTGAAAGAGAACAGAAATAAAAAGGACACTCTACTCCCACCCCTCACTATCAATGGCCTTTCATTCGAAGTTTGTATCACACTTTGTGCCACAATGTATAAGACAGGAATTAATATGCACCATTTTGGAAATAGACTAAATCTTTATAAATTAGTCTTCAATGAATTTTGTCATACACACACACATATATATAGATATAAATATATAAGTCATATATACACAAATAAATGCTTGGGCTCTTATTATAGTCTCTTCCATAAATACATATATATATACACACATAAATATATTATACATATATATGTATATATAATGTATAGACTGTTACTGCCATCTCTTCCACTACCTTGAAATAAGTCTATCCAATTTAAGAAAAATAAATAAATTATTTAAAACTTTCATTCTTCATCTTATCTCTACTATTTCCTGTTTTATTTGGCTGAATCTTTGTCAAAAAATACTGACACAGAGGTTTTCTGTCTGTGAGCTTGTCAAACATTCCTCATGATTGCAATGTAGGACTCGAGGAGAACTACTGCCTAAGGCTTGGTTCAGAGGAGGGCCTTGAAAATAGAGTTTAAGAGCTAATATACTCAGGGAACTAAACATGTACTAAATGTGGGTGCAAGATGTCCACTTATATGCGCCAACTTGTCAGTTAAGTTTCAATGTGTGGGCTGAACTTAACCACGTAGTCATTTTGGGAGCAGTCTCTAAACTGCTGAGATAAGTAGATATGGAATACCCAGTCCCTCAGCATGGCAACTTGACCTAATTTTACAATCCCCTGAAAACTGATAACTTACAGGACCGACGCTATCCCTATATACTTACTTTCTTTCACAGTTTGTGATCCTTATGGGACTTTGTGACATTTGAAATAGGCTTTGGAATCCACATTTCAATCATAGAAGACGGAGAATTTTAGAAGTAAATTCATTTCAAAACAATGTGAGCCAAAAATCGGGAATGAATTAGCTTCAAAAATTTCACATAAATTTGATTGCACAAATAAATATATTCAAAGTATTCCAAATAGATAGCTCTTTTTTCCCCCCCTGAATTTCCTGATACTGTTTAAGGTGTTGCCAATTAAATCTGATCAGCACTAATGTAGTAGTTCAAATCTGATTTTCAGATCATGTAGCACAAAATCAGCATGGAATATCTAATCCAAAAATTAATGCAGCCGAATATCAGTTACCTCAAGAATGCTAGGTTATGTGTGAATGAAGTTTGATTAGTCGTTAAGGCTTGAGATACTATTCCTTTAAGATATCATTTGATCACATGGCAGAAATACTCTCTAGGGATTAGGGGGATGGGGGGGCAAATCAACAACTAAAGGACACGGGGAGCACTAAGGGGGCGGTGGGAAGGGCATGCCTTAAACCCGCACTTGGGTGAGGCAAAGGCATAAAGTGTAACTGTAGTGTTTGTACCCTCACAATACCCTGGAATAAAATAAAATAAAATAAAATAAAATAAAAAATAAAAAGATATCAGGGTTATTTCACTGAATGTAGTAAATATTTGTATGTTTGTATTTAATCTACTTTTTCATACCTATTGCTGAGCACATGCACAGTGCAAGACATTGTGCTGAGCAGTAGGTATATTCAAAGAAAAATGGCATAGTCTCTATCTTCAAAAAATTCCTTCTATTTAATAGATTATTCCATTTTTATTTTATCAGGTATATATATAGTGAAAACAGCAATCCTATTATTAAGCATACAAAATCAAGGTTCATAAAACTTTGATTATTCAAAGTGGCATATTTAATTATTAAGTGATAGGGCCAAGATTCAGCAAAGGTGGTCCATTCATTAAGTAATTATTTTTCTCTTTTGTTTTCTTTTTTGGTTCATTTTTTCATTCATTTAACAATTACTAAGTGCCTCTATACATTTCATGGTCATAGTTCCTCTGACTAAAGTAGAGGAGATGGTATGAGAGAGGTCCTGTGGAACGTAAGAGTAATGGCCACAGTGAGTCATATCCCTCTATTAATATATCCATGTTTTTTGTAGTCCCCCTTTAACTGCAGAGACCATGCAACTTGATTGCTCAATGGGACATTAAAACGACTTGACACAAGCAGAGATTTGAAAAGTGCTGTCCATTGGAGCTCACCCTCACTTGCTGTTGGGAATTCTTTTGTCATCCAGCTTAAATTGTCATCTCACTACATGTTTTAAGCCATGTAGCCAGTTTCATAGCAATAGACAATTGGTAAAGAGGCTTTGGTCTATACTTGGACATGTTTGTGTCAGTAATATGTTTAATAATGTTTCCCCGGGATGATTTTTCACGACCCAGCTAGGGAGAAAAAAACATGTCTCAAGCATTGTCGCCGCTCTCTAAGTCTAGAACAGGGGTGTGCAATCTGAGGCCTAAAGGCCCCATGTGGCCTTCTAGGTCCTTAAGACTGAATCCAAATTTTACAGAACAAATCCTTTTATTTTTATTAATACATTGTTCTCTGTCATTTATATTTTATTTTATTTTTAAAATAAACATATTTAAAATATCAAAGAATAAAATAAGTTTCAACAAAATAATCCTCCAAGATTGACCAGCACAATTAGAATATTAGTAAGCCATAAAGGCTAAATTGACAGCTGCTACACTCATGATTTAGTTCTAACTTCCCCCATCTTACTGGTGCCACTACCACACGAGGCTGGTTGGCAAGAATTTATGGGGTCAAGTACCCACGTCTGTTATCAGCTTTTGACAACAGTGCACTGTGGTTCTGTCTGAAGTGGAATTTGTGAATAGTTACACAGCTTGAAAGTATTTTTTAATTCTGTCTGCTTAACAGCCCATCATGTCAAAGAAGACTAAGAGAACACTGAAGGAAGAAAACAGATTTTTAAATGAGGATTGGGAATTGCAATATTATCTTATTTCTGCTAAAGATGATTTGCTTGCTTCGTGACACCACAACATCAACAATAAAGAAATTCAGTGCTCATCAGTGTTAGGCCTGGGTGGAGGGTAAACAGGTGACAAGGGAAGTAGAGGAAGTGGATAAAGGTGGAGAGCAGGAACCAATCAGAATGCAGAACAGAAACTACACTATCAGATATTTGTGGCTAGAGATTTCTGCCTGTACAGAGCATGCTCAGTGAGGAGCTCCTAGCGACCTTAACTGACCTGAGATAAATTACCATCTAAATGGCATTATGGTTTTGACCCCCAGTAGATTTTTCATGAAGGATTCTGGGAAGATGTATGAATAGAAAGGAAGCTGTTATATAACCCTAACCTGTTATGTAACCTGTTAAGTAGCCTGTTATTTAACCCTAACCTGTCAATCACCCAAAGGTGGGAAACAGCAATCAATCCCATCCAGGAGAGAGGTGGGACAAGCTAGTAAGCATACATAAGACAGCATGTGCTAAGATTTCGGGGTCTTCTTCACTCATGGAGAATGACCTATCTCTCCCTCTGAGACACACTTTTGCTTTGCGATAAACACTGCATGTGTGGTGTGGAATTGCTTTGTATTTGGGATCACTCCATCATCATTGGCTTGACTGGGTACCAGTACTCTGCTGTCAGTGGCCTCAAATGTCTATAACAGCTGGGATCTGGAGGTAACTCAGAGGGACCACCAAAAGGCCAAATTGTTAGGGATGGCCACTGCCACAGTGGTTACCCTGGCCACTCTGAGGGGATCCAGGGGTGGTAACAGAACCTGTTACCACTGTGGAAAATCCACACATTTTTAGAGGGAGAGTCAGGCCAACTTTGGAAGAGCCCTGGGAAAAGTGGGAAGGGCAGTGAGACCCAAGAGGCCCTTTCCCAACTGTGGACAACCAGGCCATTGGGCACGGGACTGTCCCTTGACCACAGGGGGATGAGGGGGAGCCCAAAGCCTGGCAGCATGGTCATGAATGACCAGGCCTGTAGGAGCCTGGGTTTGATACAGGCTCCCCTCATACCATCCAGGTCACACATGAAGAACCCTGGGTAACCTTGGAGGTGGACATTAAGAGAGTTCTTTTTCTGATTGATACGGGAGCCACTTATTCAGGAATAAAAACTTTGGCGGACCCCTGTCATTCTCCTCCTGTATGGTTGTGGACATTGATGGATGCCCCAACAGAGGGTATTATACCCTTGCTTTACTATGTAGTTGGGACAGAATATTAGCAATCCACCAATTTCTGCTTATCCCTGAGGTTCCAATTTCACTGTTAGGATGAGACTTTTTAGTTACTGCAATTACAGTCATAACCCCACGCTATCATGTGTATGGGTAACTCTTGAGATGACTTTGAGGGAGAACAAAAACTACTGACAGGCCTGGAAAATATAGATCCTAGAGTCTGGGTAAATGGAAACCCTGGAAAGGCTGTGAGTGTTCTATCAGGTGACTCTCAAACTAGAAATCCTCTTTCCCCGTAAGTGACAGTATCCCTTGTCCCCAGAGGATGGCAAGGAATTGCTCCAATAGTACAACAATTGCCGAAGGCTGAGTTGTTGATAGAACGCTCATCCCTTGGCAGTACTCCCATCCTAGCAATAAAAAAACCAATGGAAAATGGAGGCTTGTCCAGGACTTACGCATTATTAATGAGGCAGTTATCCCTTTGCATCCAGTTGTCCCAAATCCATATACAATCATTACTCAGATTCCACTGGGATCAGCATAGTTTTCTGTTTTAGACTTAAAGGATGCTTTCTTTCCAATTCCCTTATACCCCAATAGTCAATTCTTACTTGCTTTTGAATGGGAAGATCCCACCACAAGCAGGTCTAGACAGTTGATGTGGACCATCCTTCCTCAGGGATTCCAGGACAACCCTCATTTGTTTGAGGGAGCATTGCAGAAGTTGCTCATGGAGCTGAGGTTGGAACCTCCAAACAAAATAGCCCAGTATGTCGATGATATGCTTATTTGTAGCCTTTCTTATGAGGAGTGTATAATAAGCACCAAAACGACTCTGGATTTCCTGGGGAGGGAAAGCTTTAGGGTCTCTAGAGAGAAAGCTCAGTTGTGTACACCAGAGGTAACCTACTTGGGATTTATTATAAGTATGGGATGGCAAAAACTGTCCTCTAACAGGGTACAGGCTATTTGTTCCTTGGCATCCCCAAATACAAAAAACCTCAGAGAATTTCTGGGAATGGTGAGATATTGCAGAATTTGGATTCCCTGATTTGAGAAAATAGCAAAACCTTTATATGAGGCCCTAAAAGAGGATGAAAGTGAAGTAGTAATGTAGGAGAAGGAACACGAGAAAGACTTTCAGGACCTAAAGGAAGCATTCACCCATGCACCAGCCTTGGGAATCCCCAATTTAGACAAACCCTTTATATTGTATGTTGATGAAAGAAAGAAAGCAGCTGCGGGAGTTTTGGTGTAAGAGTTTGGAAGGGAATTGTGGACAGCAGTATATTTTTCTAAAAATTTAGACCCAGTAGTCAAGGGTTTGCCCCATTGCTTGAGAGTATTGGCAGCCATGGGCCATCTGGTGGAGGAAGCACAAAAGTTGGTTTTTTCCAGGACTCTCAAGGTCTGGGCTCTTCTATTAATCAAGCATGGACCAAGCTGGCTCTCTAATAGTCAGTTCCCCCTAATAGAACATCCAGGTGTTACACTGGAAACCTGTGTGGCCTGAAACTCAGCCACACTCATTCTGGTAGACTTAGGAGAATCTAAAGCTTTTGACCATAATTGTGAAGAGTCAATACTAACAAGGTCAGCAGGGAGAATAGACTTAAAGGAAACCCCTCTATTTAACCCAGAAGACATTTGGTTTACCGATGTTAGTAGTATGGTAATCAAGGGACACAGGAGAGCTGGGTATGCAGTGGTTTCCCATATTCAGGTTCTCAAGAGTGCCCCCTTACCACCAAATATGTCGGCTCAAAAAGCTGAGCCAATAGCCCTGAGACAGGCACTGTAATTGGCCAAGGGCAGGAGAGTACAAATATACACTGACAGTAAATATGCCTTCATGATTCTCCATTCTCAAGGCCAAATTTGGAAAGAGAGAGGGCTGCATTAGCCAAAAACTCCCCGATTAAACATGGCGAGGAAATTCAAAAACTTGTACAGGCAGAAAAGTTTTTACTTTTTATTTGCCAACAGAAATCTCAGTCATGCATTGTAGAGGATACCTAAAAGAAGGGGATACAGCGCAAGGAAATAATAAGGCCGGACAGGAGACCAGAATGCTGGCAAAGGAGAAGGAGTTTTTATCCACCGTGCTGCCAGTTTTACCCACACTATTGGAAATACAAGACAGGCTGATTTACTCAAAGGAGGAGAACTGGGCCAAGGAAGAGGGACATTCCTTTTCTCCTACAGGGTGTTGGGAGCAAGAGGGAAGGCCCTTCATCCCCTCTAATATGTCTTGGAAAGTAGTTTCTAGCTTCCATCAGGACTTCCATGTGGGGCCAAATCTTTAAAAATGCTGTTAGAAAAAATGATGATTATCCAAGGATTAAACAAGGTGGTCAAACAAGTAACTGCTTCATACTATCTCTATATTCAGAACAACCCACAAGGGAAAATCCGACTGCCTTGATTGCTGGAGCCACTGAAATGGCAAGGCAGGTACCTGGGGAAAGACTGATAATTGGATTTTACTGTAATGAATCAGTGCCCAGGATACAAACACCTTGGTGTTAGTAGACACCTTCTCTGAATGGGCCGAGGCTTGCCCAATCAATACAGAGAAGGTGACAGAGGTCTGTAAAATATTACTAAGGGATATCACACCTCAAGTTTGTCTTCCCCTGAGCCTTAAGAGTGATAACAGTTCGGCTTTCACATCTAAAATAACTCTGGACTAACTACTGCCTTAGGGGTAGACTACAATTTTCACACTTCTTAGTGACTGCAGGCATCTGGCAAGGTCAAGAAAACCAACCAAACCCTAAAAAGGACCTTGGCCAAACTGTGCCAGGAGACCAAGAAAAACTGGGTCCAAAATCTCCCCATTGCCATAATGTGAGCCCATGTCTCTTCCAAAAGGACACTAAAGTTCAGTCCTTTTGAAATCCTCGATGGTAGGCAATTGGAGAATGTGCTGAATCTAGTTATATCCTCAAACACATTATAGGTCTTGGCAAAGTCCAACAAGCTTTATTGGACTATGGACAACAGGTCCTTCCCAGTCCTCAAGAGAAAGAGATCGTCCCTTCAATGAAACCAAGAGACTGGGTATTGTTAAAAGACTGGAAAGAAAGAGGTCTGTTAACTCTGTTAGAGCCACTCTGGACAGGACTCTACCAGGTTCTTTTATCCACCTCAACAGGAGTGAAGCAGAAGGGAGTTGAAAGCTGAGTACACATCTCTAGAATTAAGCCAGTAGATAATACTCAACATCCAGAGGACAAGAGAGAAGACACATATGGGTGTGAGCCATCCTAAGGGCTAAAACTCCTCTTCGAAAACCTGAAATAACCAAGCGTTATAGGTGATGCCACCACAGATATTGAAAATTCCCTATATATATTTTTTGGCTTTTTTGCTTTTAGCTTTTCCTGGGATCCTTTACATATTAGATATATTGTGCCACACAGGAGTAATTCCATGCTGATCTATTTCCAAGCACCCAAATGTTTGTTATGATACCATTTTTCCTCATTCTACTAACAATAGTGTTGACTCCAACCATTCTGACCCCCTGGAATGATAACACCCTATTTGGACTGTCCCAGGAAGTCACCCAGACTGGGATTAACCAATGCTGGGTATGATTCCAGGACCAGCCCACAGTAGTCTCCTGCCATTCTCTGCTCCAACCCCTCAAGGTATCTAGAATATAGCTATACAAACTAGTCAATCCCTTAAAGCAGTGCAACAGTCCTTAGGTTCTCAGGCAAATGTCCTTGATCACCACCTAGCTTTGGACTCCATCCTACTAGACAAAGGAGGTGCCTGCGCGATTAAAAGTACCACCTGTTACTCATACATAAATTCTCCAGGGGAAATTGAGATGAGAACTCAGACAATCTTAGACCAAGCCACGTGGCTAAATACAATTTTATCCCTGAACTTGGTAGCAATTTGGGAACAGGTAAAAGACTACTTGCCTTCCCTCTTGTGGCTACTTCCTTTTGTAGGACACTTGACTATAATAGTCCTTCTTCTAATGTTTGGACCATGTCTTTTTAACTTCCTGGTTAAGCTTGTGTCTTCTAAACTCCAAATGTTCCACAGGAAGCTTATTTTGGCCCAAGGATTCCAACCCCTCCCCAGACAAGAACCCATTGGACACGTCCCTCCAATATCCCTTGAGCCACTGTAACTCACAGCACACACCTTCCATCTGTGGCCTTCCCACAGAGACCATGAAGTAAAACAAATGCTGTGCACTTGTTTGGTTTGAAGCAGCTATGGAAGATGGATCTTCACCCCTAATACCCAAAGATTTTCAAGCTCCATGTTTCTCAGGGAGGAATGTTAGGTCTGGGTGGAGGGCAAACAGGTGGCAAGACAGGTAGAGGAAGTACATAAAGGTGGAATGTGGGAACTAATCAGAATGCAGAAAAGAACTAATCGAAATGTGGATATTTGTGGATAGAGACTTTTCTCTGGATGGAAAAGTCACTGCATGCACTGTGAGGAGCTCCTAGTGACCTTAACAGACCTGGGGCACAACACCATCTAATTAGCATTATGGTTTTGACCCCTGGTAAGTTTTTTGTGAAGGATTCTGGGAAGATGCATGTGTAGAAAGGAAACTGTTATATAACCCAGCCTGTTATGTAACCTGTTATATGACCCCAACCTGTCAGTCACCCAGAGGAAGGAAACAGCAACCAATCCCACCCAGGAGAGAGGCGGGACTAACTAGTAAGCATATAAAAGACAGTGTTTGCTAAGACTTTGGGGTCTTCTACACCTGTGGAGAATGACCTGTCTCTCCCTCTGAGATATACTTTCACTTTGCAACAAATGCAGTGTGTGTAGGATTGCTTTGTATTTGTGATCACTCCATCATCAGCTCAACTGGGTATCAGTACCCATTCCTGACAGTGGGAACCAAGGACCAGGGAATATCAAGGCAGACCTAACATCAGCATTATAACACTTATAAGGACTACAAATATTTTAAATTAGACGGGAGACATAAAAAGTTATACTACAGAAATTAAAACATGAAAAGCAACAGCAAAAACAATTATTTCAATCAGCAAAAGACCTAAAAATGAGGCCACCAAAGCAACTTATAAAGTAGCTCATATACTGGGGGAAAAAAGGAAGCCATTTAGTGATGTAGAAATTGTGAAAGAAAGCATTGTTGAAGCTGTAGGATGCTTAGACTCCAATAACATCTCAAGTACAAACAACTGCCTCTTTCAAGGAGAACCATAACTGATCAGCAGCATGAATTAGCCTTCAACTTATCAGAACAACTTAATGCAATACTTCAAAAGGAAAATATTTATTATCCAATTGCTTTGAATGAAGCAAATGATACTACTGACTTGGTGCAGGTTTTATACTTCATTTGGGTCATAACAGAAGATTTTCTTTGCTACAAGGAGTTATTCACTTTGGACACTCTTGGGAACAGAACAGGGAGAATAGATATCTTCAACAACTTTCCAAATAAATGCTGTGAAGTTGGACTGAATTTGGTAAATTTGGTGAGTGTATGTACAGACAGTGCACCTTCCATGATAAGAAAACATAAAGGGTTTATTGCACAGAAAAAAAAAAAAGTATTAGCAGAACCAGATACTCTCATTTCTTTTCATCGCATCTTGCATTAGCAAAATGTCTGTGCTAAAGCTACTATTTTAAGTGACACTTTGCAACAAGTTATATATAAGTATTCATAAGTATTTGTGCACATGCAACACAGCGTCATCAGTTTCATAACATGCTAAAGTTGAACAATGAGGTATTCAGTGTGGATTTGTTTTATCATTCTAAAGTGTGTTTGCTATCACAGGGACAGGTGTTAGCCAAAATTTTATCTCTATAAGAACATATAGTTAAATTTTGTGAAGAACAGAATCAGCAACATGAATTATTGAAAGAAGATTTCTATAGGAATGCAGTAATTCTGTGTGATACCATGTCAAGTCAAAATGACTTGAATATTTCTTTGCAAGGTAAAATATGTGGCAAAAATTCCAAGCATTTCTCCAAAAGCTATCTTTTTTCAAAACACTTCTTTAAAAGGAAATTTCAAATGAACGTTTTCCCCAGTTAACAAAGGTCATTGAAGATCAGGATGATATATGTGAATCATTTGAATAATACCCAGCTGTTATGGACCTATTAATTGGAAAGTACAATGAAAGTTTCACTGACTTTGAGAATCATGACATTACATATAAATTAGCATTTCAGCCTCACCTAGTTGGTATCACGAAAGCACCTAAAAAACTACAGATGGAACTGATTGAGGTCTCCGTACATGGTATTTTAAAGTCATTGTTGGATGCTAAGAATGATCCAATTGAAACATGGAAAAATTCAGTAGAATACCCATGCCCTCGGCAACATGCACCAAAAATGTTTTCTTGCTTTTCAACGACTTATTGCTGTGAATCTACATTCTCCTACCTAACCCAAATCAAGACACCCTTAAGATCACAAATGACTGATACCCATCTAGAGGATCAACTGAAACTGTAGACCTCCATGCTACAACCAAATATTCAAATGCTTTACAACAAAAAGCAGATACAACAAAGTCATTAAAAAGGTTAATTAACTTTAACAAACGGTTTTCCTTTTTTGAAATTATTAAGTACATAGTAGTTAGATTTTTACAAAATAAGGTACACTTTTAAGTATATCTAATTGAAGTTTCTTGAAGGAGGCCTTATTTGATTACAGCTAAATCATTAAGGCCTTTCATCATGAAAAGGTTCCCCATACCTGGTCTAAAGCAACACTGACGCCTGGTGCTTTGGTTATGGCAAGCTGTGAAAAATCAAACAAACAAATAAAACCCTATATCTAGATTACTTCTATTAAATTAAATTGAATTCAAGATCAAAAGCATGAAAAAGACATACACACATAGAATCGTTAACTTTAAAGTCACCCTGAGCCATTTATTTACAATGTGGTCTTGGATACATATTGAAGGATGAACAATACAATAAGAATCTCCCAGAACTCAAGGGTTTCCCTGTCTAGTCAGGCAGAAACTATGATCAGGACCAGCAAGAAAAGGTGGATATTTTTGAGCAAACTATAAAATGAATTTGAAAATTGGAACAAAATAACAAGAGAACAAAATAACAAGAAAACAAAGCAAAAAACAAAAAGGAAAATAAGACAGACACAGACTGTTAGCAATTTTCCAGTTATTCTCTCTTCTCACCTCTGTTCTCATCTCCTCTCTCCTCCTCCTTTTATTTCTCTGTGACAGTGGAGGGAGGAGCAAAGAGAGCAGGTAATGAGGATGGGAGTGGAAATCCACATGATTCTTCATAAATAATGTTTCTTTCTGGCCACATGCATTTACATTGTACTGTTTACTTTTAATCTACCTGAATCCTGTAAATGGGGTTGAAATTTTCCAAATATTCATCTATTATCTGTGTTGCTGTGTTTTTGTAAAATAGCTTTTGCATAAACTTAGAAATATAACAACTTCATATATGAATTTTAGGTCTACTAAGTTAAATATCCTAAGCAAGCTTTTCCATAAATGGTGAAAACTCTACTACTATTACCAATAATAAAAATTACAATAAATACACTGGTGACATAATAAATATATTTTATTAGAATAATATGGAATGTGTTAGAGAAAATAATAAGTCACAGTTATTTTTTTGTTTGTAGCATCAGGTATTCCCTTAATACTCAGTAACTAAAAACAATATTTTTCAAGGCTTTACAAGCTTTATTTTTGTTGTCATTTGACTTAGTTTTTAAAGTTATTGCTACGAATTTTTAAAGAGAGCTTCTTCAAAATATAATTTGATATAAAATATACAGTGTTGCCATATAAAACACATCAGCATAGATATGAAAACTCCGGAGAAACATTTAAAGCAACAGCTGGAAACTTGCTGGTAATTCATATGTAAAGAGAAAATGTTCCCAAGAAGTGAGTGGAAAAAAATCGATAAGAAAAAGGTGAAAAAATTGTTGAGATTTAGAAGATAGTAGCAGTGGAGCTAGTGAGAAGGGGCTACACTCAGGAACCACTGCAAAAGTCAATGTGTTAATAGTGGCTGTAGACCAAACTTCAGTGCAATGCAATCAAAGTCAGATATGTCTTTTCACCTCAGTGGCCAATAATATGTAATAATAGCCAATTTTAATAGATTATCTTTTATAAGGTATGGACAGTTTTTGAAATAAAATAAATACTAAGGTTGCAGAAGAACAGAGAGCCTGTCTGGATCCACTTACCATAATGTCAATCTCCATTGCCACGAGTTATTCCAAGTTTATTAATTTAGAACTAGAAGGATTCTGAAAGGCAGAATATAAATTCCTAGAGATGAAAAAACCACTGATTCCAAAATCACTATGTTCATACACTTAGCTATCTCTATTTTGATCAAAATCATTATTTATCTTTAACTTCAAAGAAACAGCAAACTGGTTTCAAAGAATGAAAATATCCACGTGTCCTCAACTTTCTAAAACCATAATCTAGTTCAGGGACTTCATCATCTCCAATACGTATTTAGTTTTTCTTTTTTATGCAATCTTCTGCCCTCCAATTTTGCTAGCTAATAGTCCATTGTCCACAATGCTACTAGTAGCTATAAGGATAAATTTTGTCTGGTCTTAGTTTTTAAAGAGGTGTAAAGAAGAGGTAACCCAACGGATTCTAAAGGATGATGCTAAAGCCATAGGTAGGTTAACAAAGACATCTCTGATTTGCTCATGTTTTACCCCCAAATAAATAAAACAGCAAAGTAGAGGTTAACAGAGAAAGGAAGTTGGCAGCAAATAGTCAGAGAAAAGGAGTCACTGGAATTTATGAATTCTTGCAAAAAGTATCAGTTTATTTTTTAAAATTATAGGTTAAAGGTAAATTTAAAAGGGAAAAACAAGGTGGACATAAATCTACTTGTATTTGTAAAACAATTGTTAAATGTTGTTTACACTGATAAGTAGTTAAAATTGGTAGTATTATGGGCTTCATTTTGCTTGCTGAGAAAAAGAGATACACTAATTATTAGAATATAGTATACGACAGCCAACATAGTTATTATGTTTTTGCACACCTACAAATTAGCCTATCTTTACATGTATTATGTGATTGCTGTATGTGCTAGAAATAAATGTGTACACATGTATCTGTTTTGATGTTCTTATTACATGAAATCATCAGGTATAATTTTCTCCATTGGCACATAATTCTACATTTTAAAATAATTAAGAAAATGAACAGATACATAAAAGTCTGCCTTCTGATATGAGCAATTTAAGAAAAAAAAAAAAACAATTCCTGGATGATGTTTGTGTTTTTTATAAGAGATATAGTCATGTGTTCAAGTGAGCTGTTGGAAATAAAGGCAGTCCACTATAAAATGTTCATGTTTAGGCTATATATTCTTAGAACCCAGTCACATATGCCAAAAAATTAATGAAACCTGCAGCATAATTTTTCTACCTTGTGGAACTATTGGATAAAGTAATGTCTGATGATAAATTGGGTTTACGGTGAGCCGCTAGATTCAATCTACTGTAGTAAATCTTCTAAACTAACTGCACATAGCCTGCAAGCCAGACTCAATGTGGTGTTCACCACCTATCCCTTGAATCAAACCCAATTTGACAGACTAGTATTCCTCCGTAAAATTTTCTTTTATATGAGGTCACAAAGAGCTCACCATAACACTGAGAAAAGAAATATTCTGAGTAAAATAATTGAAATTCCCTTTCAAATACATTCTATTACTTCAGTGTATATCCATTTATACCTTAAAGTTACATTACTTGATGCCTTGTGATTTTTTTTTTTATTCCTCTTCGAGTGAAGATAGACATTTTCAAATCAAATAAGATTTATTGCTAAATAGTTTTTCCATGAGGTGTACTTGCCTTTCCCTTAGGATTTCTCCTAAGTAACAGTGTCCATTAGTTGCTAAATACAATGCTATTTCATAAAGTGCCTTACTTTAGAAGATGAAGATTTAAAAAGAAAAAAAAAAAGCTTAGAATTTAGAACTACATAGAGCTGTTTACCACTAGCTCACACAAATAATATTTGCACAACCTCTTACGAGAAATCCTAGATTTTGTTTTTCATCAATTCACTTGATATCACAAGTTGCTTTATTCCATTTATATTAATAGGCAACACTGAGTGCTGATTGTGGCTTTCTTTAAACCAGTTGCTCAAAATCACATTCTTACCAAGTTAAGATTTTATAAATTGAAGTCAAGGGTCAATAATTATCGAGTAACCATTTAACCCAACATGCTTATACTTCTGTCTTACCTGCCAGAATACTTAGAAGTCAAATAAGAAGAGATGCAAGTCATCATTTCATGTTAGGCACCTGTACCACCTGCTCTTAACTCCTACTTCCACTACCACTGTTTCATCTTATTCTGAAGCATATCATTTTCTATGAAATTTAATTTATACACAATTTAGGAGCTTTGAAAATAGAGAAGATATAAATTTTAAATAATATAATAAAGATATTCAATAACTCATAAGGGGAAATATGGCCTATTTGAAAAATACATAGCTTTATAAAGGTTAGTAGATAAAAAGATCTTTACAGATATAAATGTTAAAAATAGTCAGAATTATTCAACTCTTCCAATTCCATATTAATGGGTAATTAATTTTTGTTAAGTTTCTTTACTGAGGCTACAGGACATGTGATATTAATATTATTCTGTTTTAACCTTACAATCAAGGAAACACAGTGGCATCTATAGAATGAATATTCCACTAGAGACAAGATATACACCAACTATGGCAATTGCATGAAATATAAACAAAGGTTAATGTCAAAGTTTGTTTTAGAAGGTAATGAGTGGAATGTTTTTGGAAACTACTATGATTCCGTGAAATATAACAAAGACAAAACAAAGACCTAAAAGAAACTTCTAATTTCAATACAACGAAGTAAAATAAAATCATATTCTGATTTTGAAATCACAGTGCTCAGACACACTTTGTGAATAAAGCAGAATTTTTTGTTTCAAAGCAACGAAGTTTTCCTTAAATATTTTTTAAAATTTTTCTATATATTAAACATCGACTACAGGAAAGCCACTTTGCTCATACAAAAACAGAGTAGGAGAAATTGCATATGTATATAGATGAACAAAATGAAAGGAGGGAAAACAAAGTTTCTTAAGAGAGGTGTAAACCAGTTGCCACTGGCCTGGAGGAGCCAGAAGAATTTAGTTGAGAAGGTCAGGAAAGGGCAGAAGCATTCAGTATTTTCAATGTTACAGATAAACTAGGAACTTCTTGTGAAAAAAGAAACAAAAGGAAAAGAGATCATAGAAGTATCAGAAACTAAGGAATGCTTCTGGTTACAGCAGGGATTAATTCTAGGGAAGCAGTATAAGATTAGCTAAACCCACAAAGATAAATTATAGCTAGATCACAGAAGACCTTTGGAATTGAGGAGAAGACAGAACTTCTTTCAGCCACAATTATTTACTTCAAAGAACTTACGCAGAAGAGGAATATTATGGGAGTTACATTTTTAGGCAGGTGCAGAGAGAAGGTAGAAACAGGGAAACTAGTGAGGAGATGTCTGCAGTAGGAGCATTGAAGTAAATGAAGGCCTAAACTATTGCTATGGCAACAGAAATGAAAAGAAAGAAGTATTTGAAAAAACATATAGAAGATATATGCATACAGGATTTAGTAACAAATTATTAATAGAAATTGGGTAGGAGAGAAAAGTTGAAGTATACTTAGAATTTGGTTTGCATGACTGGAGGACAAATGGGACCATTAAGATAGAGTGAGTTAGGTACAAGGGCTGGCTTGAGAGCAGGGGTTGAGCAGATGGAACACTTAATTTGAGAAGTACTATTAATAACTTAAAAGCCCGACAAACACATCATGCCTAAAAATGAGCATAGGTACCAGAAGCACAGGCATAATAAGGTCAACATGAGATGATGAGTGTGAAGAAGTATAAGCAAATTAGGTCTACTTTCAAGAAGTTTTGTGCTAAAGAAGAACAAAAGTCAAAAATATTTTGAACAGGTGGTAGGGATTTGATTTGCTTGTTTCTTATTTTGATTTAGGAGCAGGTAAATCAAAGTGTGTTTACTCGAAAGTGAAAAGGGCCTAGTGGAGAGGATAAGCCCAAGGATTGTAAAAAGATTATTAACACAATGTCAATAATCATTTCAGAGGGTGAGGTATCCAATATGAGTTAAGCCTTTAGAAAAAGAAAGACTCATTTCTCCCCTTTGAAATATTAATAAAAGGAGGGATGTGATGATACAGAGATAGTCTGGGATGGAAATGAAGGTAGCTAAGGAAATTCACATTTAACAGCTCTCAACTAATAGCACACATTTTAAATATGTTAAGGGGCAAGAAGTGCAGAAAAAGATGGAGTTCTGAACAGAGTGGAAAAAATCTGGAACTGTAGCTCTGTGGAATATTCAAGGGAGTCAGGAAGAGATGAATGTAAGAACTATTGAACGGTCATACTGGTTTGGCTGAACTTTTTATTAAAACGATTCTTTTGCTGTGACAACGATTGCAGAGCTAAAAGATGGAAATTGTCCTCTTTCCGTGGGATCCAAAATACTTCCCAATAACTTCAAGAAAATCAAATAGAACAGTAAAAATACTACACCCTAGATTTTAAAAAATCATGAAAGTATTCTTTTTGGAACTGAACAGTGAGGCATCATTAAATAAAATATACCCTAAGTGTGCCTAAGTGAAGTTGTTAGATATTTTGTGTACATGGCAGGAAGCCATGGCACTTGATGTTTATCTGCAAGAAAACCTGCTGCCCCAATCACCCTGAAACCTCAAGAGACTTTTGCATATCAAGGAGACAAATTGTTTCAATATTATGTGTATTTAAAAGGAAACTGAATCCACAGGGAGAGTGATTACTTTGGAAAGAACTGCAAAAAGATTTTCAGAAATCATGGGCCCAATGTTTGTTCCATAATGTACTGGCCACAGTTATGTAATCTTCAGTTATGTAGCATACGCACAAGCAAAGGCATATTTGTAGAACCCTCCATGTAATTGCAAAGAGTGTTAAGTGAGATGATTTGCCCAAATATATTCTGGAAATCTAAACACTTCAAAAAAAAAATATACCAACAATCTGGCTACATAGGTATTGGGATTTAGTGATTCAGAAAGAAAACTCTTGTCAATTTTCATCCCATGTATCCTGGCAGGACAATTCCTGTAGTGGAAGTAGCTTTTAGGAAGAAGAGTCTCCTTTCTAAATCTCCTGATGCTCAGCAAGGTGTCACCCTCACTGGCAAATAACAAGAAGAGGTTTATCAGGGCTTGTGCAGCAGCAAAATTTAGTGCACTGGTTTAGCTGATTTTGCTGTCTCTACTTGTACACATGGCATGCAAAGAAATAATTGCCATGGAAGTTAATGAGAAGACTCTGTTTTAGGTTTACCACATCCTCTGTCAGATCCTGCATCCTCATTCTACCTTGATTGAGGGTATCTTTGGGCACTGATTCACTACTGTTAAGCTTCTCAGCTTTCCACATACTATACGTCTCTCTGAACACTCTGGCTTCTATGGAGCTTGCGGGAAAACTGAACCTCTACCATCAGGCATGGCTTTTGCCAGTATTTCCTGAAAACTAATGTTTCTTCAGAGCACATTATCTTCCACCATTCCCACCCTCCACATTTCTTGTTTTGGAGCATTGAGAAACAAAAAAATATATAACTAATCATGCTATATACAAATATTTAATTGTTTTTAATATTTTAAGGATAGAGAGGAATACAGAAAAGTAGATAAGAATACAAGACTGGGAACCAAGACAGCTTCATGGCAGTGAGGTATGTGACCAGAGCTTTGACCTGCCACTCAGATTTGCTTCCTCATTCTTCAAGTGAGAAGGTTGGACTTCATGTTCTCTATCCTTTCCTGCTGTGTTAGTCTATATAAAGTAGTATAAGTTCCATAGTGGGTCATATATAAAACAATAGGTCAATTGGGCTACTCAGACTTCACATTAACAGGGAAACTTGAGATCAAGCACAAGGTAGAATGGTGAGAACAATCACACTGTGTAACTGTTTCAGAGACTGGCACATTTCATCCCCATTATAATTAGGTGTGTGTGTGTGTGTGTGTGTGTGTGTGTGTGTGTACATAGTTTATAATATGGCTGAAATACATGCATGTATATGTGTATGTATGTTCCTATTTTTCCCATAGTTGAGGAAACTGAGCCCCAAATATAACTTAATTGGTGGTTATACCTTGTTAGCTGGGGCTACAAATTCAAGCCTTTTTGATTCCTATGATAGCATTAACTTTACTACATTACCTTAAAAAATGCTGTGGAGAAATTCCCTATTTAAGGTATAAACTCTTGCAAACTTTTGGACTTTGCATGACAATCTATAATTAGAGAGTTGGGGATAGCCCGGCTTTTGGGACACTGGCCAGACAGAGGGCAACACAGAGGTCTATTTCTATGTATACTGACAGATGCAGCTTTTGATTTTCTCTACATAGATTACAGTAACAGGGAAATAACTGCAAGGGCTCCTATGGACTCTCGTCCCATCATATTCTCTCTTGGAATCACATAAATCAGATAAGCACTGAGTATAATTGATAAAGGGTGGTTCATCTGAAATACAAAGAAGAAAATTGAAGGAAGTAGATAAAGTGACAAGTATTAATGGACACCTTAAATATACTCACATTGTGATATAAACTTTACATGCATGATTTGATTTCCTCTTCATAACCATCTATTAAGTGAGAATTACTTTTATTCCTATTTTACATCTGATGATATTAGAGCTATGAAAGTTTAACTAACTTGGCCAAGGAGCCAGCCTAATAGCTGGCAGAGTGGGGAAAAGAGTCTTTATCTGTCCTCCTCCCAGTCCAATGGATCAAATCACACCCCAGGGCATTCTGCAAGCCCAAAAAAGCTCATTCTCTCCAAGCAAAGGGGGAAGGGATTCAGGTACCACATTGTTATCTCTTACTATATTTCTTTCTTTTCCAAATGTAGTCTTTGCAAATGTTTCATTAACTTAGCAATCTTTCTACTTAATGGAAATAACCGCGTTCTCATATCTTATTAAACTTAAAGCAAAAACAACATGATTTAAAAATGCCTCACATGATAAAATAGATGCTTAACTTCCTTATCTAATTGTCAACTTAGCTCGCTGTTGGGAACTATGAACAATTTGTATTTTTTAACTCATGTTATTTGTCAATAATTCAGAGAGATTTTCAAGAATGTACACCACGATTATTTATTGCTTTGTTCAAACCCTTCCAGAATTTATAGTCCCTAATCTGTATCATATATTTTATGAATCCTTAGGTATGCAAAAACTGAGAAAGGAGTCCAGTTCCACTTAAATTAAGCTATTACCTTTGGAAAGAACTATAATATTAAAGTTTGATAATATATTTTGCTATCATGTTGTTTGGCTAATGTGCTCTATTCAGTTCATTCACTGATCAGTTTGTAGTCATTATTTAAAACCATTCTATTGGCCTTTTTTCTTAGTGTGAAAATATTTGATTCAGAACACTTCAAGAGATTTTGGTAAATGTGACTGCTGCCTTACCAATAAGCCGTATTCAATTATTGGTTGTTACTTGTTTTTGGAGAACTTACATTCTTTAATAAGGAAAAAAAAGGTTACCTGTATATGTTTCCAAATATTTTTAATTGCCCTTAAAGTATTTTACTTACAAAAACCTCTGAGTACTCTGAGAGGTCAAAACCCATATTCTTGACACATTTACATTTAACTCACTAGAGATTTTTATAATGCCACTCAGTAACACATGAGAAATAATCTTGACACTTTATTCAAGAAGCCATGTTTCTTTATATCTTTAATTCACCACAATTTAAGAGGTTTTAAACGTATTTAAGTACACTTATTTTGATATTTCTGATCAGTTTAACTCAGCAAACAGTTTAAAATACCTCAAATGGCAAGGCATGTGTTAATTTAATAAATATCAATTTGAAACTCCATTATGAATAAAACACTGTTTTAGGTGCTCTGGGGCCAAGGAGAGAATAAATCATTGTTTCTCTTGATTAATTCCATTTGCTTATTTCTTAGTTCACTAGAGAATTAATTTATGAAATGAAATGACTTTAATCTGTGATTAACAGATAACATCATTATTCTATTTTACATAATACAATCAATCCCATGACATTTATGGCTTATTTTTGAATAGCGAAATGAAAGTCAGCATCATGTATAAAAGCCTTAACTAGAGCTCCTTGGTTTAAACGTTGGCCTTTTCACTTTCCACTTTTCATGACCTTGAGCATATCTTTACCCAGGTCATTGTCTATAAAATGATCATTAAAATACTATCTATTAATACTTCATAGTATTTTTTAAATGATTAATTGAATATGACAAATTCAGCATCTACATAAGTGTGTGACACAAAGTAGGTACTACAAATGTTCCAATTTTTTTATATGTAAGCCTGCAAAAGGTTTTTACTAATAAAATAGTTTTCAAAGGATTTATGTATATTTTCGATTTGGAAATTAGAGTCACTTTAATTTACTTATTCTCAATACCAATGTTTTCACAGCCCTTATTTTAAGGTTTAAGGATTATATTTCTAAAATGTCCTTGAATGACATCTAGAACCTTCATCTGATCAAAATTATACAACACTGAACTTCAAACTAGTTGTGTGTTGAATACTACAGTAATCTCACAGTATCAGTTCAAGGTTTTATTTCAGAGTTAATGCTTAATCATTTCTTCTGCAGGAAGAAAGAGAAGCAAATATAAAAGCATATCCCCAGAGCAAAAAAGGACTTTCCTGTTAGCCTCTGAATTCAAAATCTCTTATATTTCTTATTTATGTTTTTTTCTAATTTACAATTTCAATTTCGACAGTGAGATAAGTACAAAGAGCCACGAGTTCAAGAACAATTTCAAAATGTTTTGAAGAAGCCTTGTTAATAGACTATTAAATTCAAATAGGAGAAATTTTCTTCATGCATTCATCTGCTGGTAGACACTTAGGCTGTATCTATACACTAACAATGAAATATACAAAAAAGAATTTTAAAAAGCAATTCCAATTTTTGTATGTTGATTTTGAATCCTACGACTTTACTGAATTTGTTTATTATGTCTGAGTTTTGGTGAGGTCTTTAGGATTCTGATAACATTATGTCGTATGCAAACAGAAAAAATTTAATTTCTTTCTTTATGTGGACACTTTTTTTTTTTCTTGCCCATTTGCTCTGGCTAAGATTTACAGTACCATATCATATAAAAATGGCGGAAGTGGGAACCCTTGTCTTTTTTCCAATCTTAGAGGAAAAGCTTTCAGCTTTCGCCATTGAGTATGAGTCAGCTGTGGGCTTGTAATATGTGGCCTTTATTATGTTGAGGAAGATTTTTCTATATATAGTTTGTTAAGAGTTCTTATTATGAAAGGATATTGAATGTGTCAAATGTTTTTTCTCCAACTATTGAGATTATCACATGATTTTTATACTTTATTCTGTTAGTGTGGTATATCAGATTTATTGATTTAAATATTATCCCATGGATAAATTACACTTAGCCATAGTGTATGATCCTGTCTATTTCTTTGGTTAGAGACTTTTTACTACTGTACTTTTGAGATAGTCTATCCCAAACAACAGGTTGATGTCCAAAGTCCTTTAGTGATTACACTATTTATTTTCCGAAAATAAGCATAAGGCATGAATAGTATCCACAAGGTTATTACCCTATAATTAAGGAAATTACCTGTCATCAGAGCTTGTTCCTATGAAAAATTATCAAACTATACCAACCAAACAAAAATCCATTACTTGATGCTTGATACCCAGAATCTAGTTACCTGTATTTCTATTTTACCATTTCAGCTAGCTATCGTAGTCAAAAAGGCTATATATTTCCTTACTTTCCCAAACATTTACCATCTGGCCCCTGTACTAGGTACAACAACATTCTGATGTTTTTGGATAATATCATAGGGTTTTACAGTCTGATAATGATGATGCATCTTCTCCAAGCTCTGTGGGTCAAAGAAACTCCTCAGAATACTTTTTTAAATCTACCGTTAATTTTTCTTTATAAACACCAAAAATAGCTGTACTAAGACAAGCTATTCTCAATATTCACTTCCATCATCACCACTGTTGCTACCCTCAGTAGACTACACTTCCTACTTTACTGGAAAGATACAAACCATTACATGGCAATCTTTATTCTGCCTTAAATATATTCCACATTTTCAACATAATCTCTCCCTTACTTCTTGTGTAAGAATATGTGTTCATTCTGAGACTAATTTATTCTTTTGCTTTCATTTCTAGTCTCATCAGAATTTGCATTAATTAATTAGTTCCTCTTGCCTTTGGATCTTTCTTCCCTTCACTTGCCTCCCTGTTTTCAAAGCATGTATGCAGCTTTTTTCTTTAATTCTACAACTCTTTGTAGGATTGTCAAGTGTGTGTGTGTGTGTGTGTGTGTGTATAATAGATATAAATCTTTGAGAGTTTTTATGTGTATTAAGTAAAATAATGTGATCAAATGTACTGAGTATAGATAAAGATGGTAGAAACCTCAGTGGGAGTTAAGAAATGAAAGGTTGAGGTCACAGAAATATTTTAAAAACAGATTCTCCAGAGACACAGAGAGAATATGTTTGATTTTTTAAAAATATATTTTAAAATTTCCTATCCAATGCCTTCACTTGACTAACCCTTTATCACCTTGTTATTGGTTTTCTGTCTCCCCACATTTTAATAAAGTTGCTCACTCAAACCTTACCAATGATCTTCTTGACACAAATTGACAATCTAATTTTTTTTCAGTCTCCTTTGGAACCTCTGTAGCATTGCTGACCGCAGCTTTCTTAAAAATCTCCCCTTATTTACTTTGGGTGAATTAACTCTCATGGTTCTTCTTCTATTTCTCTACTTTCAGTTATACTAGGTCTTTCTCCTTCTTTTGAACCTTAAAATTCTTACCACCTCTAACTTCAGTGTTTACTTCCTTCACTTTTCTGTCCTTTGCTTGGAAATGTCCTCCATTCAAATATCACCTTATGCAGAAACAACTAGCTGTATATTTCTTGTCTTGACCTATCCTTTAAATTCATACCTGCATGCCCAAAGGCTACCTGGACACCTCTCCACTGATGCCCCAGCCACAGCTTACACATCAAAAATTTAACCCTGCCAACACTTTGAGTTCACAGATTTAATTCCTCGACTTCTTTCTCTCTCTCTCTCTCTCTCTCTCCTCTTCTTCCTCCACCCTTCAGCGTACAATTTGGATAGAACTTTATGGGACACATTCATCTTTTGTTGAGGATCAATAAAAGAATGTTCTCCAACTTCTGCAAAATGATTGTTAAAAGATTGTTTAAGTTTTTCAAATTTTCCATGGTGTAAATTTTTCTTCAGCATTCATTTATTAAAATCTATTACTCTCACTGAATATGATTATTTTCAGTAGACTATAAGATATATGTAACCAATCATGTTTCCTTTTTTGCTTTGACTGCTAGGAAATCACAGAATAAGATTTAATGCAGTTATAAACAACATAGTAGAATTTTGTTTGTAATCACTTGATCCTCACTTTCTGTTTTAAAACTCTTATTATGTAGCTGTCTCTGTTATAAACCAACCAAAATTGTTTATGCCTCAGGCTCACTAGAACCAAGTAGAAAGAAATCATATAGTCTTTGTCTATTACATAAAGATGAAATACACAGATAGATTGGACTCATTAAACAAACTACTTGAGAGTGTGTTTCATTCATAAAATCTGATAAGGCTAAGCAATTTCAGCAGCAGGAGAAATATGAACCTATAAAATATAACAGAAAAATAGAACAAATTAAATGGGTATAGTTTTAGAGTGCTGTTTTGAAACACCATTTCATAGCTATCATTGTTTAAAAACCTGATAATAATTTTTGAAGCTCAATTTACCAAGTGAATCAAAGCCTCTGCATAATGTATACTGCACCTACCGTGCAATCACTTAGCATGATTGTTTTTAGTTAGCACTATTAGATACGTGTGGAAGCATTCCAATTCATTTTTGTTAGTTTGCTTGTTTAAAAGATCAAAGTGAGAACTCTAACTCCATTAACACATTAAATCCAGAAATTAGGAGTATAGTTTAAGAAACTATCAATTTTTATTTGTTTTTCTCTTGATTGTGAGTTTTCATTAACAACTGTTATGGTGCAGTCTTCAAATATATAGCACTTTTCTCGGGGAAAAGAACATAAATTCTAGCAAAATAATAAGAAAGGACTTGATGCAGATTCGTGCACACTGGATTTGTCCCAGATTCGGATATGTATCTCTTTCAGTTTGCTTTTTTCTTACTACCCATCTCTTGCAAGCAATGCAACGGAAACAAATTTATAGTCTATTTTATCCTTCCTTAATTTTCTTCAAACAACTTGCAGATGATACAGAATATAACTCACTTCTGTCTCTAGGACTTTGTTAGGAAATTCATTGCATATGCATAGGCTGTCCCCAATATATAAACAGGTAGCAGTCCAAAAACTCACTTCTTAAATCAATTGCTGGGAATGTAAAGTACATTTTTTCTTCAAAATGACTTTATATGCAGTACTGTATTTGGTCTCAGAATTACTTATGAAAGCCAGAATAGCTCCAACTTATTGAGGACCTATTAAATGTCAGCAAAATATTACATATTATACATTTTTTCTAATAACTTTTTTATTGAACTAATGCATATTCTCAGAAAGTGCATAAAGTACACACATCTTAAATGCAGAGCTGGATTTTTATATGTGTATACACCTATGCAATGGCCACCTGAATCAAGATGTTGACTATTTACTTCACCTCAGAAAGTTCCTTTTTGCCTCTTTTCAGTCATAACCAACCCATTCCACAGAAGCAACCACTATTTGGACTTCTATTTCCATGGATTAGCTCTGCCTGTTCATGGACTTTATATCAATAAATTAATCATTGTACAATCTATAAAGTCTTAGCTCTGTCTGAGAACATTCCTTCCACGTTCCCACATGTATCAGTAGTGTAGCATTCCATTTTAAGAATATGCCACGCTTGATTTATGCCACTTCCCTTGTTGATGGATATTCAGATTATTTCCAGTTTGGGGCTATTTAGATAAAGCTGCTATGGATACTTAATTCTCTAGGAGAACAATGACTTTATCATAGGGATGGTACACATTTACTTGTAGTAGAAACTTTCAAGGGGTTTTCCAAAGTGTGTGTGGCAATTTTCATTCTTACCAGCAAAGTATGAGTCTTGCCATTTCTCTTTATTCTTGCCAAAATTTCATATTGTCAGTCAATAGCCATGCTGTTGAGTGTGTTGTGGTATCTGATTGTAGTTTAAATTTGCATTTCTTGTTTTTTTGAAAAACATAACATTGACAAACTCTGGGCTAGACTAAGAAAAAAAGAGAGAAGACTCATACAAAAATAAGAAATGAAAAGGATCGTGAGGGACTACTATAAATAATTACGAACAAATTTGATAGTCTAGATGAAATGGATGATTTCCTAAAAAAATACAAGCTACCAAGGTTAAATTGGAAAGAAATAGAAAGCCTAAACAGACTAACAACAAAGAGGTTAAATTAGTAATTAAAATCCTCCTAACATAGACAAGCCCAGAACCAGATGGCTTCACAGCTTAATTCTACCAAACTCTCAATGAAGAATTAATACCAATGTTTCTTAAACTCTTCCGGAAGTAGAGCTAGAGGTAATTTTTTTACATTTACAAGGCCAGCATCATTTTGAAATCTAAGCCAGTCAAACATACAACAAGAAAATAAGACTGCAGGCCAATATCTCTGATAAACATGATGCAAAAATCCTCAATAAAATAGTAGCAAATTGAATTCAACAACACATCAAAAAGATTAATCATTATGATCAAGTGGGATTTATCCCTATCATACAAGGCTGCTTTAGCATACATTAATCAATCAATGTGATACCTCACATTAAGAGACTGAAAGACAAAAACCACGATTATATCAATTGGTGCAGAAAAATTATTAAAAAGAGTTTGACATCCTTTCTTGATAAAGCAGTTTTCTTAACAGTTTAGGTAGAGATGGAAAGTTCCTCAATATGATAAAGGCCATTTATGAAAAAATTCTAATCAATGGGAAGAAACTGAAAGCTTTTCCTCTAAGATCTGATACAAGGCAAGGATGCCCACTCCCATCACTTTTATTCAACATTGTACTGGCAGTATTATCAAGAGCAACTAGACAAGAAAAAGAAGTAAATCTCATTCAAATAGGAAAGAAAGAAGTAAAACTACCTCTATTTGCAGTTAGCATCTTGTATGTAGAAAATCCCAAAGACTACACAAAAAAACTGTTAGATCTAATAAATGAATTCAGTAAATTTGCAGAATCAAAAATCAACATACAAAAATCTGTGGCATTTCTATGTGTATGTAATAACCTAGTTGAAAAAGAAATCAAGTAAACAATCCTATTTACATTAGCATAAAAACTGGGAATACTTAACCAAAGAGGTGAAAGAACTGTACACTGAAAAACTATAAAACATTAATAACATATATTAAATAGGACACAAATAAATGGAAAGATATTCCATGATTATGGATCAGAATTAATAGCATTAAAATGTCCATACTACCTGAAGCAATCTATAGGTTCAATGCAATCCCTATCAAAATCTCAATGGAATTCTTCACAGAAATAGCAAGAATTATCTTAAAATTTGTATGTAAGCACAAAAGACCTCGAATAGACAAAGCAATTCTCAGGAAAAAAAAAAATTGGAGGCATCACATTTCTTGATTTAAAATTATATTGAAAAGCTATATTAATCAAAACAGCATGGAACTGGCATAAAAATAGATACATAGACCAGTGGAATGGGATAAATAGCCCAGAAATAAATCCAAACATAGTTGGTCAAATAATTTTTGACAAGGGCACCAAAAAGATACAAGAGGTAAAGGATAGTGTCCTTAATAAAAGGTGCTGAGAAAACTGGATTTCCATATGCAAAAGAATGGAATTGGATCCTTATCTTACACCATACCAAAAAATCAACTGAAAATGGATAAAAGACCTAAACATAAGACCTGAAACCATAAAACTCCTAGGAGAAAGCATAGTGAAAAACCTCCCTGATGTTGGCTTTAGAAATGGTTTTTTGGTTATCACACCAAAAGCTTAGGCTACAAAAGCAAAAATAAATAAATGAAACTACATCAAACTAAAAAGTTTCTGCTCAGGAAAGAAAATAATCAACAAAATGAAAGGCAATCTACAGATTGGGAAAAATATATTTGCAAAGCATATGTCAGGTAAGGGGTTAATATCCAAGATTCCTAAAGCACTCACACAACAATATAGCAAGAAAACATAACCTGATTAAAAACTGAACAAAGGACTCAAATAGACATTTCTCCAAAGATGACATAAAAATGGTCATCAAGTACATGAAAAGGTGCTCAACATCATTCATCTTCAGGGAAATACAAACCAAAGCCACCATAAGATATCACCTCACATCTGTCAGGATAACTACTACAAAAAGACAAGCAATAACAAGTGTTGGTGAGGGTAGGAAGAAAAGGGAACCATTGTACAGAGTTGGGGCAGGCATTATAGAAAACAGTGTGGAGGTTCAAAAAAAGAAGAAAAAAAACCACTTCAAATAGAACTACACCTCTGGTTAATTACCAAAAGAAAATAAAATCAACACCTCATAAAGATATCTTCACTCCCAGGTTCACTGCAGCATTAGTCAAGATATGGAAATGACCTAGGTGTTCATCAGTGGAGACATGGATAAAGAAACCATGGTGTGTGTGTGTGTGTGTGTGTGTGTGTGTGTGTGTGCGCGCGCGTATGTAAATGGAATAGGATATTATTCAGTCTTAAAAAAGGAGGAGAGATCCTGTCATTTGCCACAATATGGATGGACTTGAAGAACATTATACTAAGCAAAATCAGCCAGACACAGAAAGAAAAAATGCTGCATGATATTATATGTGAAATTAATTATTTTTGGAATCAAAAACAAAAAAGTTGAATATGTAAAGATAGAGAATAAAACAGGAATTACTAGGGTCAGGATAGAGAGAGCAGGAGGAAACGCAGAGACTGGTCAAAGAATACAAAGTAACAAATCAGACGAACAAGTAGAAAGATCTAACGTACAACAGGAGGACAACAGCTAATAATAGTGCATTGTGTTCAGGCTTTTTGATAAATGAGTAAATTAAAACTGCTCTTGTCATGGGGGAAAACGGGTAAATATGTAAGATGAATATGTTAATTTGTTTCATTATAGTAACCATTTTACTATATATATATGTTTATCTTATATCATGTATACCTTAAATATACATAAGAAAGTTTATTTTTTAAAAAAATAAATTTGCATTTCTCTGTTGAGGAATTCATGTTGAAAAATTTTATATGGTTATTAGCTATATATATAACTTACTTTTTAGTTTAATTTGTGGTATTATTTTTTTTAAAAAATTAGTCTATTATCTATCCCAGTGACTTTTGAGAGGGGTAATATTATGACTTGAATGATGGTGAAAATGAGGTCCTGAGAGGTAAAATAATTCACCAAACATCACACATCTAGTGAGTGGCAGAAAAAGCACTGGACTCGGTCTGACTCATTCAAAACCCTGTGTTCTTCAGAGCATCCTACACCTTGAGGCACATAAGGTATCAGAAATACTTCTCTCTGGATAAGAATATTTTAGCCATTTTATGGATATTAAAAATTATTCATGATATACTGTTAAGATGAAAATGACTATAAAACACCACACTGTAAGATGTCTACTTTGGCAAAAAAAAATTGTGTGTCTATATATGTAGCAATAGAAAAGATACTATATGAATTCACATTAAAATATTAATTGTGGTAAAAAATAAAAATAAAAAATATTGTTTTTGATTCACAACTTAAAAAAAGTATGAGATATGCTTATTTCTACCAGTCCCCCTACCTGAACAGTAAGAGTGAATGATCATTGGTAGTTCATTGAGAATGGGGTAAGGTATCTGGGGGAAAAAAGAAAAGTAGCATGAGGGAAAAAAAAAACAACAACACTGCATTTCACAAAGTGTGTCCCAAGGAACACTAGTTACAAAAGCCATTTACTGTTGTGCTGGGAAAAGGAGCATAATATTATAAAATGAATTATAGAAATTAAAATGCAATTTAGTATATTAAAGCCTCTACAGAATCCTCTTAAATTTGTGTAATACAGCATTTCTAAAATTATTTGACAAGAGAACACTTTTCCAAAGAGTATCTATTAACAGCTTGTCAACACTAAAGAAAATAGCTTCCCTTTTTCATTTGATCACTCATTTTCCTTTTCACCTTATCTACAGTGAAAACTTTTAAGATACAAGTAAATTCACACACTCTAGAATACATAGAGATATGTAAAACATATAGAAATAAATTTTTAAAAAATAGTTTAACAATATGGATTCTTTTTTTTTTTCTTTTTTTTTCTTTTTTTTTATTCCAGGGTATTGTGAGGGTACAAACATTACAGTTACACTTTATGTCTTTGTCTCACCCAAGTGCGGGTTAAAGGCATGCCCTTCCCCCCCCCACCCCCCCCTTAGTGCTCCCCGTGTCCCTTAGTTGTTGACAATATGGATTCTTGTAAGCATTGATACAAACTCCCATTCCAGTGGGAAGGGGAAAATGACATGAACAGCAGATATATGCCTTGGATACTAGCTCAGGAAAAGTAATAGTTTATAATTCATGCTGTGCAGATAGTCAATGTAATGACAAACTATGTTACAATCTTACAAGCAAAAGGGCAGAAGCACCACTCCAGTCTGCTTTCCCAATGCCGAAAATACTGCTATTAATCTGACCAATGGCCAGATGTCCAAAGAGCAGAGACTTGAAAGTTTCATAGGTACAGGATGTGGGTTCTCATCTTCCCCCATGGTCAATATGCAAGACAGGCTGACTGGCCCTTTAGTTATATAGCAATAGACTTGTCAATCATTCTCACTTGATTATCACTTGATATTAAACCCAGATAGTTCACTCTTCACTGTGTTAGTAATTGAATGAATTGGAATCTATACATATGTCTATATCTATATATTTATGAAAGCATTATTATCTACTCTCATATCAATATAGGAGTACATTGCAGCTTTGAAAAGGGCCAAAAGAACAATATAAACCTTGCTATTTTTAAATATCTTTCCTAAGAGAACACTTAAAAATGCCTGCCTGAATGGATTTCTATATGATAACATCATTTGCAGAATTATTTATTATTTATTATATCTATTGTGCATATATGTATATACTATAGATACACACATACAGATATTTATATATATATATATACATATGCTAATACATAAAAGAGCTTAATACTACAGAACCATTTAAACAAAGATTTTTAAGGCTACAGAAATGATTAAAATATATTTAATAGATAAAACCTACAGACTATAGGAACTTTATATAAATTTTACACATGTCCTCATTGGTTTTATGCAATTGAATAGTAGTCATTACCTTTGGGTATTGTTATCACAGATGATATTTTCCTGTTGCTTTTCTAAAATTTCTACATTTTTTCAGATGTATGTAATGTTAACAATATCTTAAATCAAAAATGGATACAGGACTCTAATAGATTACATATACATTATGATACCATTATATACTTATAATTTATTAATATGGGATAATTATAAATTGTTTCTGAGTGCTGGGGTTACAGGGTTTTTGTTGCCGTAATGTAAAAAATACATTTACTTGAAAAGTCATCAGGCAAATATATGTTAGAATTCATGTTGGACAAGTGTGTATCAGAAAACCAGAAGTTTACCTGAATATGCATATAACATAAAAACAAACTTAACAGAAAGACACAAAGAATGCAAAATGAGATGAAAGATATTGAGAACACAAAACACAGAAATAGAACTGAATTCATGATCAAGAATAAGTTATTTATTAGATCACTTTGCTAACAACTCTTTATATAAGGATTTGATGTAGAAATATAAAATTTTAAAAAAATTCCAGAACTTTTTAAAAAAGAGTTGAGGTTGAGTTCACAATGACTCCATAAAATTTCCAAGGAAACAGTCTTAAATTTCAAGGAAAAGAGGAATTTTTTTTCCCATATCTATAAAAGAACAAAAGCAAAATCTTTCAAAGAAGCCAAAGCATTATTGTTTCAGTGTTCTCTGCTGTGGCACTCAACATCAGAATGTAATAGAGAGATAACTTCAGAGTTTCACACACAAAAAAAAGAGATGTGATCCAAGAACTCTGCTTTACCCAAGCTAGTTGTCATTCATATGTGACAATGAGAGAAAGACAATTTCAGACCTGTGAACTTTCAAAAAATTTACCACCAAGAAACCCTTTCTTCTGCAGAGACTGAAAAAATAAAATAATAGGTAAATGAGAGAACTTCTACAAATGGATGTTGATTACTATATACAAAGATTATTCTTTAATAAAAAATAAAAGATAACCATCTGTTAGCAGGAAGTATAGCTATAAATAGCTATAGCTAAGTTATATTAAAAGTTACAGCACTGAGAAAGAAAAATGTTTATGAACATTATAGCTGCTATGGGGGAAGAAAAGCATGCAGAATGATGCACACCCCTGTACCACAGATGAAGAAGGGAAGAAAGAAAAATTTTAAGAAGAATGCAAAGTATTCCTTATGAGCTAATTGCTATTCTAAATCCAAAACATAATAAAATAAAAATTAACTTTATTATTTGAATATTTTGAGAATAATAAAAATAAAATGGTGTAATTTAATCTAGAGATGAAAGGATACTTTACTGTAACAATGTTAATATATCAGTAGGCTAAAAAAAAAGTTGATCATTTAAAAACTCAATTAAAAGAAAATTTGATCTCTCTCCCAATAAAATATTCTGTGGAAAGCAATATGGAGATACCTTAAAGAGATACAAGCAGAATTACCATTTGATCCAGCAATCCCATTACTGGGCATCTACCCAAAGAACAAAAGACATTCTATAAAAAAGACATCTGCACCCAAATGTTTATAGCAGCACAATTCACAATTGCAAAGATATGGAAACAACCCAAGTGCCCATCAATATATGAGTGGATTAATAAAATGTGATGTGTGTGTGTGTATATATATATATATATATATATACCATGCAGTACTATTCAACTATAAAAAACAATGGTGATCTAGCACCTCTTGTATTATTCTGGATAGAGCTGGAACCCATTCTACTAAGAATGGAAAAATAAGCACCACATACACTCACCATCAAATTGGTTTTAACTCATCAACACCTAAGTGCACATATAGGAATAACATTCATCGGGCATCAGGCAGATGGGAGGGGGACTGAGGGGGTGGGTATATGCATACATAATGAGTGTGATGTGCACTGTCTGGGGGATGGACAAGCTTGAAGCTCTGACGCGGGGGCATGGGGGCAAGGGCAATATAAGTAACCTAAACATTTGTACCCCCGTAAAATGCTGAAATAAAAAAAAATAGAAAAATTATTTTTAGAAATAGCCATATAACCCAAAACTAACATTATAACCAATAACAAAATGATGGTGATAATCCCTTCCAATTCAGTAATAAGCAACACTATCTATTGCTATCAATATTGTTCAGTACTATAGAGGGTCTTGCTAATGCAAGAGAAAGAATGAATAAAAATATTGTTATAAAGGTGAATATCATTACATATAGATAACCCTGCATACATTGGAAGATATCAGATAAATTGCCACTAATAACAATAAAGGAAATCAATAATGAACCTTGCTCAATGACACACAATCAAAGAACTTTCATGCAATTAGGCAAAGACCATTAGGAAAGCACAAGTAACAGGCCCTTATCACAATAGCAAATTTACATAATGGCAAAATCTTTGTTACCACTCACACTAGCAGCAACAAAGTTATTTGAAATATAACCCTGACCCCAAAAAGAGCTGCTCACAAAATGTTATTAAGTCCCAGAAGATGCAAATCAATGGAAATGCATATAATAGACTTGGATGGCACAATTAATACTCTATCACTGTAGAAATTATATAGGCTTAACATAAATCCAAGTACTAAAACCTATAGTGATAAGCCATATCATGACATTTTGGTCAATAATGAACTGCATGCACGATGGTGGTCCCATAAGATTATAATGGAGCTGAAAAACTCCTATCACCTGCTGACATCATAGCTGTCGTAACGTTCTAGTACAACACATTACTTTTCCTGTGTTTAGATATACAAATACTTACTACTGTGTTTTAACTGCCTATAGTATTCAGTATAGTAACATTCAGTACAGGCTTGTAGCCTAAGAGCAATAGGCTACACCATAGAGCCTAGGTGTGTAGTATCTATACCATCTAGATTTGTGTAAGTACACTCTATGGTGCTAGCACAATGAAAATATTGCCTAATGACACATGTATCCAAACACATCCCCACTGTTAAGTAATGCATTACTTAATATACCAGGTCTAAATACTGCAGAATAACTGCTACATAGTTCCAAATAGTAAATACATAAGTACAATAAAAATGCATAAGCTTAGCAGAATTCTAATTATGATCAAAAATGCAGTTTTAGAACTATAATTACTGATTGAAAAATACAGAGAAATTGAGTGAAACTACTAAAAAATAACTACTATGATGCCTCCTACCTATGATTTGTTGAATGATAAACCTGTTCTTACAGTATTTCTTGTAATCTTCCAACAATCTGATGATGAAGGTGCTATTATTACTATTGTCCATTTTTCAAAAATTAAATAAGAAAACTGATGGTCAGGAAGCTCAATATCTATCCTAAAATTATACCAGGAAAATGATGGAGTAAGGTTTTGAATGCAGGCAGATTTGACTGCTTCTCTCTCAATTATTTGAAGGGAAATAATAAATCTCATCATAAAAGAATTTTTATGACAGTGTGGGTCTGGCACTGAAGCGACAATCACATATATAATACAAAATGCAGACTTTAAGCATCTGAAAACTACACGTACAGTTTAAAAATGGCAAAATGAGCTTTCCAAAATAAAGGGGGAATTATTATGAGATGTTATAATGGCAAAAACTAGATACCAATTTAGAGAAAGGGAGAAATAGAGGTATAATTCATACAATGTTTTAAAAGAACTTTCACATACTCTGGTTTCTCTCAGATCGTATAAATCTTTTGCCTATTACTAAAAGAACTTTCAGGTTGAACTACAAAGTGTACCATCCAACAGGTGTGAGAAATGTAGATGCTGAACGTCCTACCGATGCCCTGTGCTCTAGGAAACTATGATAGCAAATACTACGACAGTACTTCAGTTCCCCTCGGACCTTGTGGATGGTGGCACTGCTATACTATGGAGGGGTTCATCTCTACCCTATCCACTCCAGTCAGTGACCAGACATTGCCCTTCTGTCCTCACTCAGAACAATGGTTAATTGTTCTTATGTGTGCCATGCCCAAGCACCATGAGGAGGTCCAAGTAAAGGTTTGATTCTATTGTGCAATGTTAACAGAGGATAGTGAGAAGGACACATAATTTTAATAACACAGGCAGATTGAAAACTTGGCTGTATTCTCAATAGTTGTGGGATGTTAGATCCGGTTTCTGCAAAAAAGGATAACTTTGCCATTTACTATGTTGTTTTAAGAATTAGTAACAATCTGTGTGCAAAACATCTGCATAGTTCCTGGAACAGCACTTAAGTTGTTTCCTTATGATTTTATTATTAATATGATGACAATCAAAATCATTACTATTGGAAAGCTCAAGAGAATTCTCTTCTCCACAAAAATCTTCCCATACACTCTCAGCACCTTTCCCATATTACCAATGCTCTGAACGGGTCACAGATTTTAATAAAATAGACACCCTTTCATTTGAATCAAGGGGAAAATACAAGTATACAAATTTATTCCCTGAACAAAAAGTTAAAAGGAAATACATATGTGTACATGTGTGATAGTTGAAATTGAAACTTTCAATTATGTCAATATATAAAAGTATGACAAAAATATAAATTCTCCAAAGAATGAATTCATAATGTGTATGTATACATACAACAAGAAAAACTAGAAAAACAAATTCTTAGAGAGTAGAGAGAAAAGCCAGAATAAAAAAAAAAATCCAAAATAAAATCATATAGGAAAATGAATACAAAGCAAAGAAATGCAAATGAAAAAAAAAAAACCTAATTTATTTTTGTAATCATTAAACTAGAATCACAAAATAAGTCAGTGCTGAAGGTAATATAGTAAACTTGGCATATCTATTCATAGATGGTACCTCTATCCCCACATTGATTTTAAAAGACATGTAATATAGCCAATGTGTAAGAAGAGCCACAAAAATGATCACATCCCTTAACATGGAAATTTCATTTTAGAACCTTATTTTAAGGTAATAAATTTAAATGTAATAAAAAGATAAAACTTTTGAAGATGTTCCTTGCAGAATTACGTGTGATAACAAAATTTGGATGCAAGCTTATAATTCAACATTAGGAGATGATGATATAATAAATTACTGTAAATTGCTAAAAATGGATTTTGATGCAGATTTTAAACTATACTTATGATAAAGAGAGAAAAATCTACCTGATGTTTTAAAAAGGTACCTCACAAAGTACTATGTGCAGGACAACTGCAGTTCCAATAATTTAGATATATATGTGGAAGAAAGTATGCAAAAGATTATCAACTAACCTATAATTGTGCTACAATAATGAATTCTTGGTTGTCATAATTTATAAGACAATTTTTTGGCCTTATGCTATTTTCTTGTCAATATCTATATTTTACAAAATCAGTTAGTATGACATATTGGTATTTGATTATATATTACCAAAGAAGTAATTCTGGTTTGATTTCTATAGAGTTTCTGTTTCAGAAAGTTTTCCAACAAAACTAATGCAGAGGTCATCTGATTACAAGCATATAGTTATGTTAGGTCAAGATAACAACTTTAAACATATATTGCTAAGTATAAGTTAGAAAGAGAAATCCTACGTGCCAGCAACAAAACAACAACAAAATTAAAGCAAGACCAAATAATGTGTGAGTTGATGCTCTGAAATAGGTGTGCAGAAGTGGAAGGAGGGACTGGTTCATTGAAATTGAATGGTCACATAAAGACCAGAGATAAGGCAGTGAGCCTTGGCAGGCTGGGAGTTCAAACAAACCTGTTTAAAATGATACCCTCATTAAACTGAAGTAGAAAAATCTACTGAGTGAAACCACAGATAAATAAATAAATGAGCAAATAAACTTTTTGCCTGAGCTCTAGGTGGGAAGAAGAAAGTCTCAGTGTAGATTGGTCACTACTTGTCTTGGACACAGCTTATCTGATGTGGAAATCAACACACCAAGAAATTAATTTAAAACTTTGTCTTGAGATACAAATTATCCTAAGATATCTGTTAGAAGCAAACACAAATACACATCAAAAGGATTATTCTACAACAGATTGCATACGATTTGCAAATGGAAACAAAAAGAAATCCCCCTGTATAGAAGATCTCATTTAAAAATAAGAAAAAACAGTCTTGAGCATCTGCAGAAACAAAAAAATTGGAAACCACAAGCCTGAGATAATACAAAATCTAAACAGTTACTGTAAAACACAAGTCTAATGACTGAAAGAAAAAAATAAAAAATAAAATAAGCCCATGTGATAAGAATGTTTCAATATAAAACATACAGTAAATTAAACAAAAAATCAATTATATTTGAAGAGAGAAATTGTGGATTCAGAGATAAATCTAAATCACCTAAACTGTAAGTATAAAAGGTTGTGTTAACAAGGAAGATAGAGAGAAGTTAAAGTTATGTAATATTTTCTATATAAAGAGAAACGGAGGGGGGAACATAAAGAGATAATGGCTGAGGATTTGCAGAACTGCAGACAGACACGAATTCTCGAATTGAGCATTCAGAATAAGTTTTAAGTAGGACTCTGCCTTGACACATCCTGATGAAAATGCAGAGCACCAAAACAACATATAAAAACTAGTCAGAGAGAAAAGGCTTATCAAAACAAAATAAAATCCTTAAAAGGATATCTTTCTTCTCCACGAAAAATTCAAAAGTGTGTATGTATTTACATGCTTGTACAAATAATGATTCATGACCTAATGCAAAAATGGTTCAACATTATCCAATGAATACATTTAATTCATCAAAGTAACATATTAAGGAAAAGCCATATGTTCTTGCCAATATATATATAAACAATTTATAAAAGTCAGAACCCCTTTATAGAATCAGATATAGAAGAGAATAAGTTAGAAGATAACTCCCCTAACATAGTAAATGTAACTACCCCAAACCTATAGCAAATAACACACTTAATGGTGAAACTAAAAATTATCCCCTTTACAAATAGGGAAATGATGAGGTTGTACATTAGCAGTGCTACTATTCATCAATATACTAGATTTAATAGTTTGCAAAAGAGATATAGCAATCAAAAGGAAGAAACAACCTGTAGATAATATGGTTGTTTACATAGAAAATCTAAATAATTATGAAGTATGTTCAGCAAACATTCAGAATATTCAGCAAGTTTGTATTCCTATATATAAGCAACCAAATACCAGAATAGTATTTACAAAAGTGATAAAACTGCCAGGCATATGGCAAGAAATTTAGCACAATAACTGGAGGAATTTATAAAACATGATATAAGGATGAAAGAAGTACAGAAATAGAGAAAATCATTCAATTATTAGATGGAAATCACTAAAGACAGAAATGTACTAATTAAACTATAGATTCAATGCAATTTCAGCCAGAATGCCAAAGGAATTTTTATGAAACATGAAAAGCTCACACTAAAGCTTAGGAAACACTGTTGATGGGCATGTAAATTAGTACAGCCACTATGGAAAACAGTGTAGAGGTCCCTCAAAAAAACTAAAAATAAAACTACCATATGACCCAGTAATCCCACACTGCTGGGTATATATCCGAAAGAAGAAAAATTAATATACTGAAGAGATATCTGTACCTCCATGTTTACTGCAACAGTATTCACAATATCAAAGATACAGAATCAATCTAAGTGTCTATCAATGAATGAATGGATAAAGAAAATGTGGTATATGCACAAAATGGAAAATCCAGCCATAAAAATTAAATCCCTCAATTTTCAGCAACATGGATGGAACTGGAGGAAATGATGTTAAGTAAGTAAGCCAGGCACAAAAAGACAAATATCACATACTCTTACTCATATGTGGGAGCTAAAAAAAAATTGATCTCATGGAGGTAGAGAGTAGAATGGGTGGTTTTTACCAGAGTCTGGGATGGATAAGGGGCAGTGGGAATGAAGAAGGGTTGTGTAATGGATACAAAAATATAGTTAGAAGGTAAAAGATCTGGTGTTTTGTGGCACAATAAGTCAATTACAGTTAATATTTTGTTGTATATTTCAAAATAGTAGAAGAGAATATTTAGGATGTTCCCAACACAAAGAAATGATAAATATTTGAGATGCTATTTATCTCAATTATCCAGATTTCACCATTACACATTACTTACATCAAAATATAACATGTAAGCCAAAAATATGTATAACTATTAGGTAGCCATAAAAATTAAAAAATAATAAAAAGGCTCAGTGAACAATAAAAAGTCAACAATAGCAATATAAGAAGGGGTTAACTTACCTGTGAAGCATCAAAATCCATTATATAGCTATAGTAAACAGAATTTTCTGGTAAATAGTTTTCATTATCAAGTTTAAAAAAAACCCCTAGTTCTAAGAAAATTAATCAGTATGATACAATTTATGTAAAATATAAATGCATAAAATATGTTTTAATGCATTCATACATAATAAAAATATGAAAACTTCCAGTAAGATGAGGTACATCAACTTCCTGATTGTGGTGAATTCTGGGGAGAAAGAAAAGGGGAAATAAATGGGGTAGACTAAGATTTTTGTCATGGGTGCTCTCCTGTGCATTATAGGATGTTTAATAGCATCCCTGGCACTACCTATTAGATGACAGTGGCACCTATTTTCCCAGTAATGACAAATAAAACTGTTTACAGAAATTGTCAAATGTCTCCTGGGGGGGCAAAATTGCCTCAGTTGAGAACCACTGGAGTAGACTAAATCTTTACTATCAGTCTTCCAAAAGAGAGGGGAGTAGAAGGGAGAAGAAGGGAGATTTGAAGGAAAAAAAAAAAAAAAAAAAACAACTATAAAACATCAACATCTTTTGAATTGGGGAGGGGGCATGGGTGTCAAATTATTTGGGGGCTTTTTAATTTGTTTGGATTTTTTTCATATTTAAAAGTATAATCAGGTAATATAGCACTGTAGTTTAATTGTTAAGAGTGTTGGCTCTAGTTTAATACTGCCCTGACTTGTAATTTGAGTTTTTAGTGTTTGTATGCCTTTGTGTATTTCTTATTTTCTCCAAGTCTCAGTTTCCAAATCTGTAGCTGTGAAAATTAAATGAAATTACCCATACAAACATCTTAGCACAGTATTTAATACATAGTAGGTGCTCAAAATAAAGTTCTCCTATAACTGTAAATTAATGTTACCTTGTTCATAAAGTTGTTATGGAAGTATTCATGATATATGGATAAAGAAGTCATTAAGTCATCATTGTAGTCATAAGCATACCATAAAATATTTTACTTTTTAAATTGAAGAGTTGTCTGCAAAAGAGTGAATTATGCCTAGAAAGTAATTATTTGATTGGAAAAAACAGGAGCAAAAATAGCACACACACAAAAATCATCAAAGGATAAATACTGAAGAAGTGACAAGGCCAGATTCAAAGAGCAATCTTTATTGTGATTCTTTTGATTTACGCTTCATGTTAAAAAAAACTCACTTGAGTTTAACAATATTTTATTTAGTTATGAAATATTACAATATGAGAAAATTCCTGCCACATGCTAGTAAATGCAAGACGTTCAGCATAAATTTAAAATTATAGAATTCATAAGATAACTTTAATTAGGATAGAGTAAATTAACTATTTTTCTCAAGTCCTTATTTAGGTGTTAGAATAAGTTTAGAGCACAGAAAGTGTGAAAACGATGTTTGGTTTTAGAACTACATGCATAACAAACCTGTTTTTCAACATATCCTAAGTATCTCATATGGCAACTCATTTATTCTCTAAAATCCAAGACTATGGTACCCTGAAATTAAATGTCTGTGCTATTCAATATTTGTTAAGATTCACGTTACAAAGAAGGGAGATTTGGTGTTCAATAATTTATAATCATCTTTTGTAACTGCAGTCCACAAACCTTGACCTTCTTTAACATAGGATGTCTGGTAAACCCATTTCTGAGGCTAGATGGAGTATATGGATGCTAGTAGTGAGAAACAGCAATGTCAGTGAAGTATCTACCTACAGGCTAATTTGGTCATCTGTTGACAAGGCTGAGGAGGAGCTTCTGGAAATCTTCACAATGTTTGGAATAACTCTGCTATGTACAGTAATAATCTTCTTTCGAACATTACCCAATGCCTGGAAGAACATAAGACGTTCAGAACTAGCTTTTTTCCTCTCTGCCTAGATGCCTAGAAGTTTCCTTAAACACAGAAAATACTTATGATATCCAAGAAAACTAATTTAACACATACCTTATATATCAAACCTAAATCTTTCACCTACTAAGAAGACAATCATCACTATAATTAGAATTTGATTTAGTTAAAACTATTTCAAAAAGTGACACATGGAGAAAATTTTTAAATAAAAATGTTTAATACTATTTTTAAATAATTAAAAGTGAGTAAAGCAAGAGATTATATTTCATATAAATTGAATAGTTTAGGCAATACATTAAGATTATGTCCATGTGTATAACCATAGAAATTTTACTTGTTATATCATACTACAATATCCAAAATTCTTTCAGGCACTTCAAATTGCCCTACACAGCAATTTGGCATCCTTTGGGACCTGATCTGACACATGTGGCCACATTAAATTCAAACAGCTGTATGTAATTTTGTCTGCTAATTAAATAAAAATTAGAAAAATGCAGAACACAGGATGTTTATCAGGGACAATAAAAGTACCTATGATAAAGAAAAAAAAAATCCAAGTTGAAATAGGATCATATCTCTCATATTCACATACCAGAAAGCACATCTAGATTTCCCCCAAAATTTGTGACATTAAAAAACCAGCTTAGTTATAGTTGTGGAACTTCTAGCAATTAGTGCTTCTCACTTTTGTCTCCAGATATCTCCATGTTATTATATTAATTCATAATAATGAACTTTGAAGAAGATGTAATCTAACAGTCTCGTTTTCCAAGTATAGAAACTGATGAGTAAAATAAAGTTTGCCTATGTGTGGGCATGTGTGTGTGTGTGTGCATGCACATATGTGTTTGTGTGTGATGGTAATATATGAACTAAATTTATTAATTTTGTAAGTAAAATGTAAAATGTTAATATTTGCTTATTTTGAGCAGTAGCCTCATTTCTGATCAATATTGCCTTATTTATGAATTCACTATTTTCCAAATCGCATCACTGTTTTTAAGTAGAAACAAATTTTAGAACATGAAAGTATTCAAGGATTCCAGTGTTTGGAAAATTTCAAGATTGCTATATTTTTCTGGAAGCAGGGGCAGGGGGAAACAGGAGGTAAAAGTCAACTCCACTTCCCCGTAACAAATATGCTACAGCCAAGACAATAACCCATTCCAGAGTCAACTTTGTTAGTTTTCAGTATAGAATTTTCAAAAGCCAAGCTCACATAATCTAATTTCCTCCAGTGTGGCTTCCATGGTCACAAGTTCTATCCATTCCCTATTAGGCAGCTGAGAAAGATGAGCAGAGAATAGAAACCATCAAATTCCCACACTCTAGCTGGTATTATAAGGGGAATGATATAAGAGAGTTCACATACCTGATAGAGTGAGCCAATGCGATGTTGAAAACACTATTTTGGTGGCAAATCATATAATAACAATTGTGAAGAATTAGGAAGTAAAAGTTAACATGGAATCTGGGTATAACACTATGTTTTTTGTTTATTTGTTTGCTTCAAGTCTACATGACCAACTCAAGAAACCATTCAAATGGCTAAAAGTATCAATGGCCACCTGAGTAATAATAACATATCCACACAGATTATCTACAACTAGATATAAAAATGTTTTAGATACCCTAAAAAGACACAAACCCTTATTTTTAGAGGAAAAATAGTGCTTCTAATGAAGAAAGCACACCATTTGCAGGGTTTCTTTCAATGATGCAAGTGTTGAGGACTATTTGGATAATATTGCATGACCTCAGTCACCCTTATTCTCATACTATGATTTTTTTTAAAGCTTTACAATTTAGAAATTTTACAATCTAAAGTTAAAATAAGGTTTTCCCCCATAGTATAATGATTCACATGTAACATCTTTTTTCTACCCCAAACTCTCAACTCTTTAACTATAATTTGTGTGCAACACACACACACACACACACACACACACACACACACATAAATACACCTCTCCTACCTGTAATACTGTTCGTCGTACTTAATAACTGTGATCTGTTTAAGTCACATACACTAATGCAAAAATTATCGCTTAAAACTTCTAGGAAGTGTAGGTAGGTGGTATCCTATCTAATTGACATACTGTATTCAACATTAATCTGTATGTTTCTTAGCTTAGCATAAATTTGTATACCAGATGCCTTCTTGTAATTAACATTCTGGGATTTGGGAGCAGTAGATTTTGCTGGTAACAAACTTTCCATCAAATCGACATCTGTGATTTATACCTCCAACTCACTTTCAATATATTTACATAATCAGTTCAATTTAAGCCCATATTATACATTCTTCTTACATTTTCATAAGCAGTATCCCCTCAAGATAGTTAAAAAGTAAATCAAGGTGAAATTGAATTCTTTCTCCTTTTTTCCTAATCAAAACACTTATCATGAACATATAATCAAATTCTCTGATTACATGAATTTTTATTTTAAAAGAAAAATCTGTGATTTTATTATGATAAAAGGTATATAAGACCATTAACAGGCATAATTTACGCTAATTGCTATCAACATGATCATATACACATCATTATATGTGCATAGCTTTATAAGCATTTCAACAATAGTAGCCTTACACTGTTCTTTTGAAGCATGCTTAGATGCTATTATTCACATTTAACCAGTAAGGAAAGTGAGGTTCAGAGAGGTTAGACGTCTTGATTAAGATGGTTTAAATTCCAAGATAATCAGTCTTTTGTTTTGTTTTCTTGCTGTATGTAAGGGCAGATTTCAGGTCTTTTCTCCCAGTCCAGGGCTATTTTCTATTCTAACAAATTTTTTGTAAACACAGGCAATTGTAAAACTTGGAAATATTTTCCAATTATAGTATAAATATATCATTTAATCAAAAATTTTACAGATGAATCTGATGTTTTCTAGGATGATTTTAATCACAGTATATTTAATGTCAGTTTTAGATACTGTATATTAGAATAGAAAAATTGATTTTTTTAATAAAGGAAATCATGTCTAAAGGAAAATTATTTTGATATACTTTTATTGCTAAAAGGTTCTAGCATTAGTCAAATTAAAGCATATGATATATTATTGTAAAAATTCTAGAAGACCCCTCTGGCATATTGTTAGTAGGCAGGTTTGGTCATCAAATTTATTACTACATATATAATCACAGAATGTCTGCTTAACAAAAAAGAACACTGCCAATGACTTTATGTTGTACTTCAAGGCAAATAATCGATAAACCATGAACTAAATTTACATATATAAAATACGTACATTAACATTGATTTTACCTGTTCTAATTTGCCCTTCCATTTTTTATTAATAAAATTAGATTAAATTATCTCTTCATTAGCAACCTTTTAAAATTACTGTGATGAACAGATGATTAAAATATTTTTAAATGACTACAATACATTTTGAGAAGAATAAAAGAACTCATAAACCCTTAGTAGGAAGTTCATTTGGCACCTATATCACAGTTTCTCAATGTTGTACAATTGCAAAGAGAGTAAGAGAGAGAAATGGAGTAGAGTTGTCAGGAATCAGTAAATGTGTCTTAGAATTAAAGGAGTGTACTACAGTCTTTAGCAACGGAACACCTCTTTTCTACAAACCCAAGTCAGAAATCACCCAGATCTGAGAGACATGAAGAAAGACTATACTTTAAATGGAAAATCCACTTCACTTCAATCTTGATTTCACAATTGTTTTGCTATTAAGGGAGAAATCTGGGCTTCCAGATATCAGCTTATGGTGATAGAACATGTCACCTAAAATGAATCTCCATCTACCTTTTATTATTCTCCTATAGGAGTTTGATCTGCCTAGAATTATCCTCTTTGATAATAATATCTGATAACTCTAATAGCTTTTACTATGTACCAAGTACTGTTTTAAGTATTTTATATTTATCATTGCTTTTAAGTTGAAGCAGTTATATAATTGAGGCAAGAATTTCAATTAGGATAATGGGGAAAAAAGATTCTAATACACTTAGAAATACATTCAATTTCTAAGTGGAGAGATAAAGACTGCATGAAAATCTGTAAGCTATAAACACATAATTTAATAATGAATGCTAAGAAATAACTTAATCTCTTGTATGGAGAATTTAAAATGTGAGACATTTAAAATGTAAAAAATTATTACTTAGTGGTATATGAGGTCACACAGAACAGATAGAAGTTGCATCTGTTTAAATCTAGAATATTAATATTAAGCCAGTTAAACTTATTGATTAGAAGGAATAGTTAGCTTGTATTTTAATGCCATGTAGAAAGACTACAAATTGGCTAGCCAATCATTGATGATTTTGTATACATAATAAAATAATAATAAAATCATAATATATGATATTTACATATTTTATATAATTTGATGATTTTACCTCATCCAATTTATATTTTAGCATTGCATATGTTTGGATAAATCAATGATATATGTTTCCTGACAAATGTCTGATCAATGTGTTTTAAATATTTTTGAATTATCAAATTTTTAATCTAGAGTAACTGTGCTTAGTCCATTATAT